>WHYT01015058.1:178270-289850 GCA_009806455.1 Tetrax tetrax | reverse complement strand
GGCATCCCTCCCTTCCAGCGTGTCGACGGCACCACATAGCTTAGTGTCATCAGCGAACTTGCTGAGGGTGCACTCTATCCCACTGTCCATGTCGCCGACAAAGATGTTGAACAGGGCCGGGCCCAAAACGGCCCCCTGAGGGACGCCACTGGTGACCGGTCTCCACTTGGACATTGAGCCGTTGACCACCACTCTCTGAGTGCAGCCATCCAGCCAACTCCTTATCCACCGAGTGGTCCATCCATCGAACCCATGCCTCTCTAGTTCAGAGAGAAGGATGTCGTGCGGGACAATGTCAAATGCCTTGCACAAGTCCAGGTAGATGATGTCCGTTGCCCGTCCCTTGTCCACCGATGCTGTTACCCCGTCATAGAAGGCCACCAAATTGGTCAGGCACGATCTGCCCTTGGTGAAGCCATGCTGGCTGTCACCAACCACCTCCTTGCTCTGCATGTGCCTTAGCATGGTTTCCAGGAGAAAGTGTGCTAACTAACTCAGCTGAGATATAAGCAAAGGAGCTGAAGTTTTGAATTGACTTCTTTGTGACTATGTGCTTGTATTTGGCATTATCTTAAACGATTGACTGAATCGGGACCAGGGTATTTTTAATACACTGAGCCCCAGAGACAATAAAATCTGTCTGAAACAAAGGCAAAGGATTAAGATGTTAAGCTAAGGGATCAGACCAGCAAATTACTATCGCACACTTTACTGTTGGTTCAGTGTCATCCGATGCAGACCACGTGTTGCAACTTTTACTCCACTTTCTATTATGACACTTTTTGCACTTGCTCCTTCACTAGCTTATGCATACATATGCCAGCTGAATTTTTGATGGCTGCTAAAAGTGCATGCATGCTAGAACATGATTAAAGGAACAAGAGAAAACGAATTGCTGGATAATGTTTGCAGCAACAGAGCTCTGGTCAAGAATGTTTTCACGTACCTAGCCTGCATTTTTTTTTTTCCACATCTAATATAATTTAACTTAAACATGGGTAGTAGCTAAAATTGGACTAACTCCAAATTTAAAGAAAATTCTTTCTCTCACTAGGATCTAATGTTTTCATCTTTTCTGTTCATGAGTGATACTTTTAAATAAATACCACCACAGTAATATAAACAAAGACCACCGTTTTAACCAGAATTATATTCAAAACTGAACTGGTACAAAGTACAAATAGAAGCTTGACAGAATGCTCATGGAAAATTTAGATGTCATAAGCATTGTGAAAATTTAGACTGAAGACACAATCACTTCTAGAGGAAAGGAAATAAATATATCCCCTATTGAAGCCAATGCAGATAAAATCACTATTTCTTGTTTCCTATCACTGTTCAGTTGTAAATGCATTCAATATTTTTCCTCACAATCAAATATTTTTCTTCCCTTGATCAATGTTTTCATTTTCCTTGAGAGGTGTAAGAAATTTAAGTAGCAACAACCCACAATACCAAAGTCTTATGGCTACGAATATCACAGACATTTAGAAAAACAACTTAATACACTCTGTTCCTGTGAAAATTATTTCCTTGTGAACCAAGACATCTGTAGAAACCGAGGAATCTGAGATAAACCAAATCAGAGTTTAAAAAATAATAATAATAAAAATAAAATCAGTTGTTAGGGTTGAGTACTGTCCATTCAACATGTATAACAATTAAGTCTTTCAACTCAAATGAAATTATAGTCAATGGTCATCATCTAGTTTATGTTTTCCTAACTCTTGCTTTGAAGTGGTTTCAATTACATACCTTAATAAAAGCAAGTTTTAAACGCCTTCTTGTTATGTCTGCTGTAAAAGAAAAGCAGCTGGAAAATGAATGTTTAAAGATAACTGAATAGGAACATTTGTGTAGAGAATTATTTTTTTCTTAGTAGTTAATTAAACCTATTGAAAGTGCTAAGGAAGTCAAATGTCATTCTTGTATTAGTGTTCATATCTTTCTGTTACTTAGAGTTTCTAGAGGCCTGATAACCACATTCAGTCAGTAAAAAAAGAATTCACTAATGGTGCTGAAGAATGCTGAACACTCAAATCTTGCAGAGGGTTTACACAAGGAGGCAGCATCATAGAAATGACCTGTGCCTTCTCTGCATGTTATTTAAAGGAGCTCTTCTTTGGTCCACTGGAGTTTGCACAGGCATCTGAGGATGCAGTGACATCCTGTATTCTCTGCAACTCTCCTAAAGGAAACATTTTGGGCAGCACAGCCGTCCTCCACTACGTGGGTTGTGGATCCTCAGTTACAGTAACTGTGTCCACATAGAACATAGACACAGAATAAGTCAGTGGCTGAGGGAGGAGGTGGGAAAGATTGTGGGGTGCTGTTGGGAAGGAGACAGAGCTGCTGAGGGCAGAATATTTTAGGGTGAACTGTAAGGTGGAGAGCAATGATAGACAACTTGCAGCTTAAGAGTTCATTCAGGAGGAGAAGTGAAAATCTTTAGACAAGCTCGGATAAGAGAATTACGCTTAAACTGAGGAAGTGAGTTTATTCCAGATGTGTTTGACAGCATGAGAACAGAAGTGGAGTAGTGCTTTTGGTAAGGAGCCAGTACTGGGGATTAGTCAGGTGGAGAGCACTGAGAGGGGAGTGAGGAGCTGAGAGCACAAGGGTGGGAAGAATTGAAAATACAGACTCTGGCATCAAGCAAAGGGAATGAAAACAAAGACGGAAGGAAAGGAATTAGAGAAGCAGAGAAATCAAAGGGAGGTTTAAGAGCAAAGCCAGCTTCGGTAGAGATCACAAGGAAAGAATAAAACCAAGGAAGAGAGAATAAGAGCTACCGAGGGAGGGATGCTGGTGGTTATGGGGAGGAAATAAAGGGGCTGGAGATAATTTGGGGCTAGATTTCAATGAGTGAAGATGAATCTCTTAGACTTTCCCACGTTATGCTCTGCAGAAAGGGTTTAACAATTACTGTTGATCTGTGCCTATATGCAGTCAATTCTGTCGGTCTATCAAATTCTGGATTCTTTTTCTCTTAGCTTTTCTCTCTCAAACCTACCATCTAAGGCCTTTATTTTTACAATAGTGTCATTCTCTTATGTACAGGCTTCCTTGTTCCTACTTTTTAGCGTATGGTCAATCCACTGTACTGTTTGCATTTTTGTGGCCAGCCTACTTCTACACAGGCAGCTCTGAGAGGTATTTAGAGAAGCAGCAACCTTTCTGCCATGGAAAACGCTGTGCTCAGAATTATTTCTTAAGGCAGAAGTGCCTGACCTGGGCAATGAAATATGTATGCAGTTCGTAAAAGAGGAGGTGGTATGTCATCTGAACACCTTTTTAAAAAGGTTGTTTAATTAGGCAACTTATGTACCTATGTCCATGTCTGTCTTCAAACAGATTACAGGACTATATTCTAAGTACATGTCCATCAGCTTGTATGCATCCACACACAATATATAGGCTCTAAGCATATATTAAGTATATTACACTTCAAGCACATCTAAACTTGAGACAGCAATTGCTTTTCCACAGAGAATTAAAATCTCTGGGCTGAGAGAGTACACTTTTACTCAGCAGAAACATTATAGTAATACTGAAATGAGATTATGGTGTCAGAAGAAGGAATAATGCACCCTCACCTTGGTATTTGGACACCTTGGTGTCTGCACAGAAACGTTACAAACATAGGAGACTGAATCCCAGGAAAGGTGTAACTCTCAGCACTCATTGATTTAGGCAGCTGTTGATATTAAAAATAAAATAGCTTTGTGAGCCCTCTGGTGGTATTTATTTTTTTATTTCTCAGATGTTAGCACAATCTTGCCATAGCAACAACATGTAAATGTACTTCGATACATATGCAGTAGTGTGTACGTATTGCTGTGTATGTTTACATACACATACATATGCATATAATCATAGAATCATAAAATAGTTTGAGTTGGAAGGGACCTTTAAAGGTCATATAGTCCAACCCCCCTGCAAGGAGCAGGGACATCTGCAACCAGATCAGGTTGCTCAGAGCCTTGTCCTAGCTGGCCTTGAATGTTTCCAGGGATGGGGCATCCACCACCTCTCTGGGTAACCTGTTCCAACATTAGTTGCTCGTCCCTTGTCCACCAATGCTGTAACCCCATCATAATAGGCCACCAAATTGGTCAGGCATGATTTGCCCTTAGTGATACCATGTTGGCATACATATGCATACATATACATATATGTATATATAAACACATAAATACATATATACACATAAATATAAATCTAAAGGGTTAACTAATGGGAGAGAAGAGTACCTTCGTACTTTGTGAGAGTCACTGCCAGTGCCAGAGAAAGAAGAAGTCACCTACCATCGTGATCTTAGTATTTATGTGTAAGTGTCCAACTAACACATAACAGTACTAGCATTATCCATCTGAAAGAGGGAATATGATCATACACTAAGGCACGATTATAAGAAATTTAGAAAGATCTTTGCCTTTCCACATCACAAGCTCTATCTATAATACAGTGGCACCTATTAAAGTGAAAGAAGTCACTATTATGATCCCAAGGAACAAAGTGTAAAATTAATTCCCTATCAGGTTCCAACAGGATTTGACTAATAAAAATGCTTAAAAACAACAATAATTAGAAATATTTTAAAATTGCTCTAGATCACAGCAAGTATCGACTCAACTTAGTGATAATAACAGCTTTCGAGTCAAAAGCAAAAGATAGTTTCCTTTTTTTTTTATAACTGAAATGTATCAAAAAACCTTTTCCTATATTGAAGACTTTCATATTATCACCACTATCACCGTGTTTCTTCTCCTTAAGAAGAAGAAACAAAGAAGAACCTAACTGAATGGCAGTTGTGCTGAAATTGATCTCTAGCAAATGTTGGCTAAGTTAATAAAACTCCATACGTACTAGAGTTAATTCATAGAATCATAGAATCATAGAATGGTTAGAGTTGGAAGGGACCTTCAAAGGTCATCTAGTCCAACCCCCCTGCAAGGAGCAGGGACATCCCTGACTAGATCAGGTTGCTCAGAGCCTCATCCAGCCTGGCCTTGAACGTTTCCAGGGATGGGGCATCCACCACCTCTCTGGGCAACCTGTTCCAGTGCTCTACAACTCTCATTGTGAAAAATTTTTTTCTAATATCTAATCTAAACCTACCTCCTTCTAATTTAAACCCATTACCCCTTGTCCTATCACAACAGGCCCTACTGAACAGCCTGTCCGCATCCTTCCTGTAGGCCCCCTTGAGGTACTGGAAGACCGCTATCAGGTCTCCCCGGAGCCTCCTCTTCTCCAGGCTGAACAGCCCCAACTCTCTCAGCCTGTCCTCATAGGAGAGGTGCTCCAGCCCTCTGATCATCTTCGTGGCCCTCTCTCTGGACCCTCTCCAACTGGTCCATGTCCTTCTTATGTTGGGGACTCCAGAACTGGACGCAGTACTCCAGGTGGGGTCTCACCAGGGCAGAGTAGAGGGGGAGAATCACCTCCCTCGACCTGCTGGCCACGCTCCTCTTGATGCAGCCCAGGATGCTGTTGGCCTTCTGAGCTGCAAGGGCGCATTGCCGGCTCATGTTGAGCCTCTGGTCCACCAGCACTCCCAAGTCTTTCTCCTCAGGGCTGCTCTCCATCCATTCTCCGCCCAGTCTGTATTTGTGCCTGGGATTGCCATGACCCAGATGCAGGACCTTGCACTGGTTCATTATTAGATTGCCATTATCATCCCTTTACCTAGCTTGTGGGGTAAAATTTACATTTTAGATGTTACTCTGACAAGCATAATAACCAAGTTTCATTGCAGAATATTCTTTTTTGTTGTAAGTGCTTGGGGACTTGTGATTTCGGTTCAAATATTGAACAGTAATACTTTAACAATTACTACTGACAGTAGATATACAAACTCTGTCACCAGGGAATTTTCATAGTCCCTCTCTATTGGATGTATTTATGTATCATTTATCTTTAGGAGGAGCTTTAAGTGGTATGAGGTTTCAAATTCTTTCATATTTTCACCTCATTAAAAAAAACCCTCAACATATTAATCAAAAGACCAGGTGACTAAAGAGTATAACTAAGTTGTTACATACACATAGAGTATGGAGGGATTTTCACTGCAATAGTCTTACATTTATAGCTTTCATTTATAGGCTCTGGAGTAAACAGTCATGCTTAAAAACTGACAAATTTGCTTAACTCTAATCATCCACTTCCTATTGTCCAGTGCAGGTGTTCCATTTTCTGCCATGAAGAAGGTTTGAAATGTCAGTGCTGTGCGTTTCATTTCATGCTCCGCTATGTTTCATGTCAGCTGGGTGCCAGTAGTGGTAAGTAGTTACACCTCCCCGAAGAGCTGTAGGAAAAAAACGACATCTCATGAGGAGGCCCCTGAATTTCTGGAGTGCATTGCACTGTGGTGCAGCTGTGCTTTTTCTGTTTCTTTGGATGGGAAGAAAATAAATACATGTATTCCTGTAATTGCAGTACCTTTGGAGCTCCTGTCCTGTTCTAGGAAGGAATACTTTGTATCAGACCATCACTACAGGCAGACCACTTTTCCCACTCATGCTCTACACTGTTTAAGGTGGGCCATTGCTGCTGATTACAGTGTATTGTAATAGTAAAATTAATCCAAAGAAGTTTTACTATTGGAATATGGGATGCTGAAATCAGATTTCTGGATGCCATTTTTAGCCTTTTTAATATGCTGATCGCTGTCTTTGGGAAATCATTAATTACTGATCCAAAGGGTTCAGTGCATTTTGTGTCACAGTCTTTACTCTCTGTGCATTAATCAATGTATCTATAAAATGAGTTTAATAACATCTGGATTACCTGACAAAAAACACTGTGAAGTTTAGATCACTATTCTTTCAGAGCACCAAGCCCTTTGTTAATCAAGTATTAAAAAGAAAGTTAAAATGTGACTGCCATCATGACAGCGCACAGAGGACACATCTATGTTGTCCTGAAGGAACCTAAAGGTGCATACGTCCATAGGACCTGATGAGATACATCCACAGGTCCTGAGGGAACTGGCAGATGAAGTTACTAAGCCATTGTCCATAATATTTGAGAAGTCGAGGCAGTCCAGTTGAGGTTCCTGATGACTGGAAAAGGGGAAACATAACCTCCATTTTTAAAAAGGGAAACAAGGAAAACCCAGGGAACTACAGGCCACTCAGTCTCACCTCTGTGCCTGGCAAGATCAAGGAGCAGATCCTCCAGCAAACTAAGCTAAGGTTCATGGAAAGTAAGGAGGTGGTTGGTGACAGCCAACACAGCTTCACTAAGGGCAAATTGTGCCTGACCAACTAGGTGGCCTTCTGTGATGGAGTTCCTGGAGAAGGGACGACCAACTGACATCATCTACCTGGACTTGTGCAAGGCATTTGACACTGTCTCGCATGACACCATTGTCTCTAAACTGGAGAGACATGGATTTGATGAATGGACCAGTTGGTGGATAAGGAATTGGCTGGATGGCCACACTCAAAGAGTTGCCGTCAATGGCTCAATGTCCATATGGATACCAGTGACGGGTGGCAGGGGTTGGTATTGGGACTGGCCCTGTTCAACATCTTTGTCAGCGACATGGACAGTAGGATAGAGTGCACCCTCAGCAAGTTCACCAACACCACCAAGCTGTGTGGTGCGGTTGGCATGGTGGAGAGGAGAGATGCCATCCAGAGGAACCTTTAGAGGCTGGAGAAGCGGGCCCGTGCAAACCTCATGAAGTTTGAAAAGACTAAGCGCAAGGTCCTGCACCTGGGTCGTGGCAATCCCAAGCACAAATACAGGCTGGGAGGAGAATGGATTGAGAGCAGCCCTCAGGAGAAGGACTTGGGAGCTCTGGTGGACGAGAAGCTCAACATGAGCTGACAATACATCTTTGCAGCCCAGAAAACCAAACACATCCTGGGCTGCACCAAAAGAAGCATGGCCTGTGGGTCAAGGGAGGTGATTCTGCCTCTCTACTCTGCTCTTGTGAGACTCCACCTGCAGTACTGCATCCGGCTCTGGAGCCTCCAACATAAGAAGGACACAGACCAGTTGGAGTGAGTCCAGAGGAGGGCCATGAAGATGACCAGAGGGCTGGAGCACCTCTCCTATGAAGAAAGGCTGAGAGTTGGGGTTGTTCAGCATGGCTCCAGGGAGGCCTTACAGTGGTCTTCCAGTACCTAAAGGAGGCTTATAAGAAAGATGGGGAGAAACTCTTTAGCAGGGCCTGTTGTGATAGAACAATGGTTTTAAAACAGAAGGAAGTAGATTTAGACTGGGTAAAAGGAAAGAAATTTTTACAATGAGGGTGGTGGAACACTGAACAGGTTGCCCAGAGAGGTGGTGGATGCCCCATCCCTGGAAACATTCAAGGCCAGGTTGGACGGGACTCTGAGCAACCTGATCTGGTTGGAGATGTCCCTGTTCCTTGCAGGGGGGTTGGACTAGATGACCTTTAAAGGTCCCTTCCAACCCTAATAATTCTATGATTCTGTGTTGAGCAATAAATTTAGAAGAATCGTAGAACAGTAGTGATAGACGTGACCTTTCAGTTTGAACTCCTGACAGATTATTTCACTGAGCTCATGTCTCCACCACTCTTTGTGCAAGAATAATTCTGTCTCTGTTGATTTTCAAAAATGACACCTATCTTCTCAGCCCTTACTGCATGCTACCTAGATATATGAGAGTTAAAAATATGTTAAAATTCAAAAACTATATGGAAAGCACTGAGCAAATTTAATTGAAGTACTATCCAAATAACCTGTGTACTGTATGTGACTTTCTCACAAATGATTTAGAGTTATTTTGGAATACCATTAGTGAAATAAATAAACATGGGCTTAATTTAGTAAAGTAGTCATTTGTCTTCCACAACTCCAAATTGGAAATCAAAATACAATAAAATTTCAAATGGTTATTAAATCCAGATGGCTCTTCAAATGAAAGCAAGACCTACGGTAATGACAGCCTTTAAAGTGCACTGTCAACTTAAAAAACATAAAGCAACGGAAAATGTTTTATCTCCTTTTGTTGCAATTAATCATTATATTAACTTTAAATACACAAAACAAATTAATTTTCTTCATTTTCCTATCATATATTTTTTTAATTTCTTAATAGTAATTTTATTGTTTTTTTTCTCTATAATAACTTAACACAATTTTATTTTGTTTTCCTAATTTCAAATTCTACTTATTGAGATCTAGTGGGACTTGCATAAACATCTTAATACATGTACAGAGGTGCCTAATGGGATTTAGTTCCATAATTATTTTAAAAAATAAAATGTTCTGTAGGTGTTCATAGTTCATATTTTACTAAATAACTTCATTTCTCCTTCTGTACTTACAGAACTGCAGCAATACTCTTTACCTTAAAAGGCAGATATTGCAGGTATTAATTCCTTCATAGGATATGCAAGATACTTTAATCCACCACTAAGTTCTACCAAAAAATGCTCTCTAATAACTTGGTTTTAAGAGATGACACTGTTAGGCTTTTTTATTGTGATATTTTCAATAAGCTGTGTGCTTCTGGAAGTGTCAGGGGAGTACACATAATATTTTACTTTCTTATGACACTACATTTGTATCCATAGCATAGTGACAGAAAGCAAATCAGAGACAGTAGCATGGCTGGAGATGGCACAGTATAAACAGCTTTTGAAAACATATGGTGTTTTATTTGTATACGTTGCATTCTCAATGGAAATGTTCGTGCTTGGAATGGGTTGGTATAAAATCATCATGACATCCAGAGGTAAGTCCTCTATAGCAAAGGATTTAGCACTACTGAAGATCAGGTCACCTCCACACACAAAGAAACCATCAAAGCTTTCCCTTTGATATTTTAGCACAGAAGCCTCTAGGTTTCTTCTGAGTTGCAGCACTAGGTGTTTTGTCATTTCAGAAACTGTAGAGGTGCACAAGATTATCACAAACAGATGGCAACCAGTCAGCCACATCACATCAGTCCTTCCTGTTCATTTGTTGGGCTAGTACTCCAGTAAAGAAGTCATAACTGGCACTTGCTAGGAAACGATATATATTATCTTCCAATGAAATTTCAGAAGCCAAAAAAGAAAGGCACATAAAGATCAAGCAGATTAAATTTTTACCCTGCCACGTCACTCATCAAAATTCCTTCTTTCTTTGTGTACCTATTTATATTGCTAGCAGTAGAGGAACAGATTAGTCATCCAGAACATTCATTTTGGTTCCTACCTTTTCTAGCTGAGGAAGTGTTTGAGCCACATGTGGTAGACCACATCCTTTCTCTTATGCTAGCAGGATGACGAAGGAGCACATCTGGATTCAAAATTTCATTTTCACCCTCAACATTTTTGTATTAACACATTGTCATACTTAATATGAACTGGAAAACACTCAGTCCCGTAGCACTTGATTTTCTGGAAGAAGACAAAGCATGACATTGTGGAGTCCATAAACAGCAGGGGGTATAATTCATAGTAAAGCTATATAATATGTTCCATATACTTTGCAGCTGTTGATAGATTTTATGACATTTCAGTTAAGGGCCTTATTACATTTGCAGGCAAGATTTATTATGTTTGGTTGTATTACTTCTAAAGTTCAGGATATTTTCACATTTGTAGCTGGCTTATTTCATCTATGATCACTGAGTTTACATCATAACCTTGTTCTAACTGTAGGTTATGAATAATGTCACCTGTTGTTATGACGCTTGCAGTCAGTTTTCATTACAACTGTTCCTAATACTTCACAATATTTTGCAGGTGCTGAATATTACATTGCGGTTTTTAAAGACATATTTTGAAGTCAACGGAATATAACAGAGTAATGTCTGAAGGCTCCTGCAACACAGAAATGCGGAAGCTGGTCAGTAGTATGAAAAGAGAGGTGGGAGGTTCCTGCTTACTCACACACAAATTACTTAGCTGCATACTTATAATCTGGAAAGTACTTCTGATTTCAGAGATATCAGGTATAATATTTTAATAAAAAGACTAGTATCCTATTCTAAAATTAAGAACTATTTTCTTTCTTTTAATCTTTCTTTGTTCCTAGAAGTCGAAAGTTCACGCATACCTCAGTGTCCCATGGCCTTGTTGTAGTGAAGATGTGCTAGTTTTTTTTGAACATTGTTTGAAGGTGGCTGATGTTGTAGCTGGTTTTTTTATGCTCATTTTTACTTACCAGGTTCCATCATTTTTTGCCCAGTAGCACCTAATGCCTTTCAGGGCTAACCAAACACTGCATTATTCAGAAATCCTTTCTTCCATCCTGTGTCACAGCTCTCTCCTCCTTCTTAAATCCACTAATTCTAATTAAAAAAAAAAAACCCACTTCATAAACAAAAATTTAAAATTGACTTATAATGATGAGTGAAAAACATTGAACTAGCTGCCCTAAACCTAACTTGTGATTAATCTGGTTAATTAAAATGCTTTTGTATTGTTGCAGTATAAAATAAAGATTCACAGGATCCAAGCCACTTTCTTCTGGCTACTCCCTTGTATGCTAAGACAGCTTCTCTACTCTGTATAATTTCATCTATGATAAGATGGAAACATGCTTGCCACAAAAGGAAGAAATAAAAGGTCACGTAGATTTCATGAAAAATCATCAGTGGCTTAACAGTAATGTATCGTTTCAAAAAACATTAATTCAAACTAATGAAATCACTGAGTTTCTATTGCAGAAAAGACAACTATCAGTTGTTAAACTGTTTTTTAGGAACCACATTAAACTGGATCTAAGAGATTCTGTTGTGCATTCACATATTTTAAATTGTTACTGTCTGTGTGTGTAGACATCTCCTACAAGTCAATACAGACGTATGTAGTCTAATACATTAAACAGCTCTGTTCCTGTGTAAATTCCTCCTTTCATTGTCCATGCTGAATCAGGCATGTCCTCAGTATAGGAGCTTTTTTGTCTCTGCTCACTGGGACAGAATCTGTTCACCAGAAATTGTTCATAAAAGCAATTTTCATAGGAATCTGTAAGAACTCCTCTTGCATGAGTTTAAGTTCTGTCTTACGTGGTACAGAAAAGCAAAAGCAGCACTATGTGTTCCAGAGTAGTGAAACTGTGCAGTTCATGCAGCTTTTGAATTCTATCCAAAAGATTGTACAATAATTTATCTGTACTCTTAGTCCCATGTATAGCCTCTGGCCTAAAGTGTTTGAGAACAGCATTTGTATGCCATCATCACGGGTTTTAGTCGTGCAATTAGACTTCAACTGAGGAAAAAGAAATGAAACTAACCTCTTTTTAAGATAGTTCTCTAAATTTCCTATCTCTTTAGTTATCTAAACGTGGTTAAAAACCTAGCCCTGACCGTAATCTAGGTATGCTTTCTCTGCAGAAGACTTCATTTAGAGGAAATCATGTCAAAGAAATGGGATGTCAGTGCTCACAAAGGCAAAAGACATTCGGAAAGGAAAGAGACAATCAAACGTGTAGAGAAACTGTAATCAAGAAAGGGGATTTGGAATTTTGAAATGACACTGACCCAAATGCTGTAGGACACTGAGAAGAAGGAAATTGAGGGAGGGAATTACATAGAGGTGTTTTATTGATTTATCTACGTTCTGTTATTTCCAGTGCTAAGGAAAAAAAAAATGTACTTTTCATGCTATTGAAATATGTTACATGCTTGATGTAGCACTTATCTTTTGAGATATTTACTAGAAATTAAAATGTCCCTGTCCTGGCTTTAAACTGAGAGTATGTACCCAGAAATATGATTAAGAGGTCATAAAAGAGAAATTACATTGGTCTGGGGAAGCTTAAAAACACTTGGGTCTAATGCGATATGACCTGCACGAAAGAGCTTATCAGGCATCTGGCCAGAATTGAAAGTTCAGCAAATGTCATGAAATACATTTATATTTCAGTATATTGCCTTTTAAATTCAAAGCATGACTTCTAAAATCTGTCCCCCCAAAAAACCAGAGACACGGCAATTAAAGCCAACCCCTATGAAATCAGTGCAGTTGCACTTGTTAGTTTTCATTGGCAGACTTTTTTCTCCTTTTTTTCTTTGTTTTCCTTTAATAAAATCAAAATAATCTTGACTGCGAGCACAAGTTGCAATTCTTATACTTAGAAAAACATGATTCACTGAGAAGAAGCTCTTCAGCATGTTACATGCAAAGCAACTTTGCAGATCAGGCCCTTTGCTGATTAATTTCATTCACCTAATTAGTGATGCTTCTTGAAAGAATGCTTCTTTTTTGTCCTTTTGCACTGATGATTTAGGTTGGAACAGGCTTGTGTTTTCCAGTTACATGTTCTCCAACAAGCGTAACAACAGAATTTACATCTGAAAAGTTCACAAAGCACTGTGTTGTAGAGTGAATTAATCAGTGACCTTTCACTACCAGAAGTGTGCATGTCCTGATAATACAGCTGAAAACCCTTCTGGAGGCAGGAGGGGTGGGGGAATAAAGAACATTGTAAATTAAAGGAGATTGAGACTGGGAGTCTCATTTTCTGTCTTCTGAGTTCAGAGACGACTATTTCTCACCTTAAAGACTAGACTTAGCAGGCAATTATTCACCATGCCCAACATATTTAAATGACATAATTGACAACATTTGTTCAAAGGACTGGGGAAACTGGGATGATAAAAGACTTTCTTGCATGACTAGTGTTTGGTCATTCTAGCTCAGGGTTCAGGTGGCACGACAAAGAGTTTGGCACCCAAACTGTGAATAAATATAACATTTTTCAGCTGAGGTCTTTGAATAAGAGGTTCCATTCTTTATCATTCTCAGTATTTTGTGTATGATAGTATATATCTACATTGAAAGTACATCTGCATACTTCTATGCAATGAGGGAAGTAATGGAAGTTAGTTACAAGAATTCAATATTAAATTATCTTGCATAGTCTATATAGACGGGATCAATGTTGCTAGTGCAAAACAGTCAGAAAAAAAATTTTACTGAGTGCTGTAGAAAACTTAGGACTTCATACCTAAGCTGTAGCATCATTGACATTCTGTGGCTGTTCCTTTGAAACTGTAAATGGACATATTTATTGTGTCTCAGTGCTTAAACTTTTCAGAGACAGAGAGGCTTATGGATTTTAATTCACACAAACCTATCTGGGGGAGTGAATCAAGTTTTTTTCCTTCTTAAGTTATTCAGCCTCATTTTTTTTCAATTTGAATTTACTTAGAAACAGCAGCTAATAAAAGACTCTCAGCATTTACCAAGTTTGTTTTTTAGCTGTAGTAAGACAAATACATTCCAAGTCATTGCAGCAAATCCAAAGGACACACTGCACAAAAGTCAAGAATGCCAGACAAATCTACTATTATATGCTTTTATATTCACCTTCATAAAATGTCTGAGGAAAAATTAAAAGCAGATTTTCCTCTATCTATAGGGCCACTGTAGAACAGCTTTAACACTGACCTGTTGGGATTACCTTCCAAGGTATATGTACAAACCACATTAGCCTTCCTGACATTTGTATCACGTTTCTTACTACTATCATAAATATACAGAGGTCTTTCTCGTGTCACATAAGTGCAACTCTCAATGTTGGTCTCGAACAGTATTATTCTCACTAAAATCTGGTCTTGCTCAAGACTTTGATTTCAGAATCCAGACTCTCTTCAGAAGGAAGTGGAATATCAGATGTCAATTCAAAGCCTAAATTAATCATTCATTTGTATTTCATGTATTAGATTTATGCCTATTGCTCTAATCCACAAGCACATTCAGCTCTTCTCAAATTCTTTTCTATACTGATTCGCAACTACTTGTCACAACATATTTTGGTTTTATGTCAAAATGAATTTTACGTGATTTAAAACTCTGGTACACTATGAAATTAACAAAATTTCCTGTGTAGAACCATATCAAATGCTTCATGGAAATCCAGAAAACTTAGTTCTATTGTATTTTTGCTAACTAAATCACTATCTTACCCAAAAAAAGTTCTTTTGTTTTTTTTTTTTTGGCACTGTCTGTCATTTCTATTTCATAATCTATTTCTTCTTTCTTTTTTCTCTTATTCCATGTGTCCAAAGAACCTCTGAATAGTAGTTTTAATATCTTTTGCAAGGTCTACCACAGCTTGAATTCTTGTATTTTTTTTCACTTTATCTCCAAAATTCTGAAATATATATTTTCTGCTGATCTGTCCATTCTTTTCCCTTTTTTTGTAGTCTCAATATCCTTTCTGAGAGAATTTCATTCAAGTAGATCTGGACCTTATAGTCTTCTTTTTTCCCTTTCTTTGAAGTCCCTAGTTGAGATAGCTTTTCCACTTCTACATTATGAAGTTGTTCCCTCAAGCTTCTCAAATGAATTGACTTCAGTAACCTTCTTACACTGTCAAATTTATTCCTATGAAATTGTGAAGCACTGTTAGAGGGTATGCTTTTGGCTTTCCACTTAATTTCATCTGAGTTGGCCTTGAATTGCTCAGTACAAGTCCAGCTGGGGAGAGGGTTGTTTACTAAGAAATTTATCATTTTCCTCAGCATTTACATAAATCATCAAAGTTTGCTTGTTTGATAGTTATTTCATAACATTTCGGTAGTCATCCCTAAGAATAACTCTAAACTAGCATTATTCCTAGAATTTTTCCAGTCTATATCCATGAACTTTTGAAATATTCCAGATAACACTATACAAGATATATTGCATCTCTTTGGTAGCATTATTTCTCACATGATACAAACCCTGAGAGTCCATAACAGATCCGCAGCTGTACCTTAGTGGATATTTAATACAAAGATTAAGGTACAAGTCTCCCTACATACAGCAATCTCCAAGGGAGCTAAAACTTGCTGATCTACACAATTTCCTCACATGGTGAGCTCTCTCACTTTCAGTAACTCTAGGATTAAGACCTCAATACTCTAAAGAATTTTTAATTTTCTTATATATCTAATATTCAATCCACAGAACATTTGTTTTGATTTTTGTTTGAGACTGACTGTTCATCTCAGAAACATATCTAAAAATCCTCAGAAATGTAAACTCTAAAGAGCAACATCTTTTTCATTGTAAAGTCCAATCTCTCCATCTACTTTTCATTCTCCTAGCCTAAACTCCACACTTTTCACCTCACAGATCATTAGATTTAGAGAAGAAATAATTTAGCTAATCATTATCGGCTATATTTATTCTTAATGATCCATGGAAAGCTACTGCACTCAGCTCCACGGATGACTGGTCTGCTCAGGAAAATGGTCGGTCATGCTGAAGAGATTTTCATTTTCTAAGTGGATCAGGGTTCTGATGATCCTCCAGGGAAGGAGGCGGCCAAGTCCTCCTTATGTCTATTTAGGTTCACTTTAAAACGAGTGCTCATAAAAGGTACAAAACAGCTTCCACTTCCATCCTCTGTTTTTCTGTTGGTTTTCCTGAAGAATCATCTTCGAACTCTCTATCAAGGACATTTATAAATAGTTTAAATTTATTACATCTATTGCACAGAAGCATTATTAATCTGAGGATATGTGCACCAACTTCTAAGTGCTAGAAAATGTTACAGAGAGCTGAAAAATATTCTACTCCCTTTGCCACTCAGGCGAAGACAAGATTTCTGTGAGTAATATAATATAAAACCTCAGGATAGGACACCAGCCTAAACAAGAGCTGATTCCTTTCCTGGTCCTAAAATGTCTACCTGCTCTTTTCATGTTTGGTAAATAGGTAGAGAATCTACAGCTGGATCTCTCATGTGCCCGTTGTAGGATCAGAACTGAATACTACAATTTTACAAAGATTTCTTCTCAGTTACTGTTTAAAAATGGTTCTCCCAATAGTCTGTGTACTTAAGTAAGAAGTAATTGGTTTCAGTTTTCTCCAGTGACAGATATTTTCATCAATAGACTCAGCAGGGAACATGGTAACTTTTAACATTCAATATCAAAGACATCATTATTCCCATTGATCGTAATACATCTGCTATTCACTATTCAACTAGTGAAAGAAAATGGGGAAGAAAGTGGAGAGGCAGTTTTGGCAGGACAGGAAGCCATAAGCCTTCACTGTTGTTTTTAAGGTAGCTTTAGACCCTCTCTTAACATCAACGGATGAAAGCATATTTTTATACATCAGCATTATGGGCTCCAGTCAACTTAGCTGCTCTGTCTACTTCAAATACATTATATTATTCTAAATTGTCTTTTCTTTTATCTCCAAGAGATCATTAAAACATAGTTTCATGCATTTGCTCACCTACATGTAATGCTTTCTCAAGCTACTTGTATGCAAGAGTATTGAATGAGATAGAAGACAAGATGGGCTGCAATTCAGTATGATGATGATTTATTAATTTTAAGATTAATACAGGTAGTTATTAACTTAATTCACCATCTGCTCTTTGGTATGAATCCCCTTATAATCTTCAGGTCAATATGGCAATAGTAGATTTTTTTCTTCTTTATAGTCATCTCTGTAAGAAATTCAGCACAAATTTCTTATCTGCCTCTATGAATAACAGAGGATAAAATCAAAGAATTAACTTCTTTCATGAACAACATGACATTGGAAATGTAAGATGAAGTTTATTTAAAGTGTTTAAAAACTTTGAAAGCACCACACACTTCCAACTGAACCAATAGGCTAGCAGCTTCTGGGACTTAAATGTACACACAGAGACACACAAGCAAGTGCATGTGAGTGTACATATGTACATATGAAAACACACACACACAACCATCAAAAACTCTGTGTGTATGTATGTATATGTATGTATGTATGTATATTACATACATATATATGTTTGTTATTCCTGTGTTCTTTTAACTCAGACCGTTAGAAATTTGACAGCATGGTTGACAATATTTAAAAGTTCATACAAAAATCTCATTTATTTTTATTTGTTTCTAAAACTAATAGATGGTGATGCACATCTTGTAGTCAAGGTAAATCACTAAAAGACTTGTTCAGTGTAGAGCTGCTGCAATGATTTCATGAAAATCTCAAAAATTATATCAAGGCAATCTTTAATCTAAACTTCCTAATTCTTTCTTTCTTTCTCTTTTTATTAGATATACTTAATCTGTCTTTCTCCTCGTCAGATGACACAGGTTTTTGCAGTAGCAGATCATCAGATACTATTTTCCTAAGTTTTTATTTGGCTACTTAATTTATACGTGGATTAAATTATAGTGTAAACTTTAATTTAGCCAAAAGGTTCATGACAGCTACAGTCCTGGAAAGTGATTAGGGTAATAAAAATCATCCTAAACTTATTTTCTTACAGAGAAATTAGTTTCAGGATTTGAATTAGTTCAGTCTTGAAATTCACCTCGAGTAAAATTTTTCCTTAAAAGTATAAGTTTTGTTCCAGAAACAGTAAGTGAAAGGGAAGAGTATGCTAGTCTAGAAGGAACAAAGACCACTCTCATTGAATAAAAATTGTCAATCTGATAATTAGAAGATATCACATTAATTAAAAATCGACTACTTTGGATGCAAGTTGCTTCAAAGCAGATGGACCAAGGAACTTAGAAAACATACTTCAGGTTGATATAAAAAAAAAATAAATCTCTTTTATGCAAAATCTCCTGTTTAACAACAAAATTAGGCACACAAAAATATACAATCTAATCTTATAAAATGTGCTTTTTGCAGAATTTTCAGAAGCTTGATTATCATCTGTATATTACATACTGCACTTAAAGTATCGAAAGCTGCCCGTAGAACAGAAAGTACAAATTTCTCAAGAGAAAATTACAAGGCAACAACTTGTATTATGGTTTACAGGAAGAAAAATAACATTATCACCATGCTGCCTATTCTACTGACTTTTCTCCCATTCAAAGACAAAGTGAAAGTCACTCTGTAGGTCAGCAAACTCAATTAACTTTTTTTTTTTTCTATTATATGGCTGTAGCTCAGTGTACTTCTGGACGAGAGGGACCACCCTGGCCCTGTGATGCAAGTCTGCTTTCTAGGTTCTGGAAATACAAATTAGGTCGCAGCTGTTCAACAAGTCAACGCCATGGCAGAGTCCAAGGTTGAAGAAATTACTCCCTGTCAAATCAGGAAAGCTACTTAAAATTCCTCATAGTGATACCATTCTGAAAGAGTTTTTTCAAAAAATAAATAATTTTATTTTGAAAATTTTAAGTTGGTTTCATTGCAGAATGGGGTTAAAATATTTCTTTGGTAATTTCAACAAAGTATGAAAAGATGTGCAATTAAACGTACTGATATGACTTTGCCTAAAAATCAAAACAATAAATTTGAAAAGAATGTTTGAACAAAGTAGTCAAAGCACAATCAGAGCAAAGCATATTCAAAATTAAGCAAGAAGTTTGAGATGTTTTGACTTTCTCACATCAAAAATTACAGTCAACACTTGCTAGATATAAAATAGTTTGGTTTTGATAAAAGCTATTATTTTCATTTGAATAATTTTCAACAACTCAACCTCTGCTTGCAGCCAAGAAAAAGCAGTAGGGAAGGCAGCTGTAATTCCTCTGAAAATCAGCTAAATTTGAAACTTTCTCAGGATTGAATTTGATAAATCAGTCCAGCCTTCTGTGAACACGAACTACAACTTGATCCAATATTGCCATAGAATTTATATAATCAGTCAGACCAGTACTTCTTTTGTGGAGTTACAGAGCTGTGGAGTTACAGAACTAGTTCCTTAAGAGTATCAAATAATGTAGCTCCACTGATTCAATACAACTACTTTGATTTACATGGAAAGCCTAGACCATACCATTTATAACCAGTTTACTTTCCAATAAACTCCTTGAAACATAATAAAATTCATTAGTTTCCCCTGAGAGTGTACACTCTTTGAAACCAATTACACTTTAGTAGTATAAATGTAATTGCTTTGGAAGAAATTCAGGCCACTGCACCTCGTGTTTCAAACCAATGCTTATGTAACTTTATCAAAGCTGCATGTCATCAGGTGACTTTGTTGGTCATATATTGCTTCTCAGAGCTATGCATCATTGAAGTATAATCTTACAGTACAATAAAAATTGGATGTTCTACAGGAAAAGAAGTGGAAATAAACTTAGATATCAGACTAGGGATACAAACACAGTTAATACCCATCGATTTAATGTGTTTGATTCTTTTATCACATATGGGACAATAAGGCATAGAAAAAAAAGTAGTTACGAATATTTACAAATATTTACCAATTCATTCTGTGAATTCGAAATTCAGTCATTCTGATGTCCAGATGTTTCCACCAGCATCAATTGTACTCACATCTGTGCATAAAGGACTAAATTTGAGACAGGGAATCCTCTTTCTCGGTAATACTATCTTCCCTGTCCATCGGACACTACACACAGTGCATTGGTGGGAATAGTATTCATCACATTTTAGCTGTCCTGAATAATCTTCTGGATAAGGAAAGCCTAGGATCATCACTCCAACAGCTGTAGTAGATGACACGGAAGTTCCCCTACAGAAGAGTAAGACACTGATTTGCCACACTTGCCAGGAGTTGGCTGGATGAGGCAGACACACTGTGCCTTCATCAGCCCCCAAAAACAGAGCTGACACTGCTCCTGCCAGGCAGTCCTAAGTAAAAACGACAGCTAAAGAGCATAACTTTGGAGCCAACATAATGCAAGTTTGTTTCTGAGGATATCTCAAACTAGACACCTGAAAAATTCTCAGAACAGTGATTAGACCTTGCAGTTTGTTTTGCAAGTCAGTAAACATCTTCCCCATCATGTATGACACTGGAGACTTTCTTCTAAATTACACCCCTCCTAGTTTTGACAATAGAAGGTCACTAGTCCTATCTTATGCCACTCACCGTAAAATCACAAGTCACCACCCTGAATGCGAAACACTAGACTTTGCCTCTCTCAAACACAGAAGAACACATGTTCCATTGAAGGATCTCTCACTGGGAACAGCTATTATGAGCCCATTTGCTTCCCATACCTCTCCTAGAAGAGACAAGGGCTGGCAGCATGGATGCTTCTATAGTGTCACATAGAGGAGTTACAGTAAAAGGAGAATAGGAAAGTATAATTTATAATTATAGGATGAGAAATAATAGGATTAACTAAGAACTAATTCCAAAATAAAAAGAATAAAACCTTTATGTATGAGACATAAAGCTGGAATTCAGTGGCTAGGTATAAAAAAAGAGAGTTTTAAATGTAAGTACTTAAAAAATGGATTATAAGAAAAAGAAGGTCTAAACTAATGAAAGCTGAACCTTGCAGAAAAGGAAATGAGAAATATAAATAGAAATGTCAGATAAAATAAACTCAGTTTTGCAAACTTCAAGAGAAATTTTAAATTGTATTCAACACTGACTACAAAGAAACAAATGTTTTGGCAGCAGTGATAGTATCCTTATTACGAGAGTCTTGTCTAGAGATCCAAAACTCAAAAGCTGAACTAGAAAGAGTATTTAGCAAGATACAAAGAAAGAGACATTGATTCAACATTGTCTATATCAACAGTGAAAGAATTATGTAGGAAATTCAAGTTTTAGATAAAAGTATGCTAAATAGTTGTTGCTAAATTTTCTAAATATTATTAAAATTGTTCACTCATATGTAATTAGAAATCTGAATGTTTAGAAACTTAAGTTTGTAAAAATAAAAACAATCATATTTCAGTGAAAAATTATCTTCCCTAATAAAATAAAAGAGAATTTTCAAGGATTATCTTAGAACATATAGCAGTTGTGACTTACTAGGTGCTTTACCTTCTACAGATGTGAATAAACTAAGCAACATAGGATTCTAAGTTCCACTTCCAAAATTTTCACACATCTAAAAACCACAATTACAAATGTTTTTAACTGCTGAATGATGTGAATAAGTATCTAGTAGGATGGTCAAAAGTCTTTAATCAGGTTAAACAATCAAAATTTATTGATTTTAGGAGATTTGCCTGTTTGAAAATCTCATATTTTGATCAACTGTCCACAGAACTATCAAAAATTTATTTCCACTGTACTTTTAAATTTGTACTTACCTGCTTTTGGAAAACATGCTCTAGAGTAATCTCTAGACACATATCTAATGACAAGGAAAATAAAATAGGTATTTACAGTAATAAAGCTGAAATTTTGGTTTGATGTTCGGTTTTTCTGACTTCTTCACCACAGAAAAGTTTATGTCAAGAAAGAATAACAAAGATGTTTACTTACTCAAATAAGCATTCTTTTTAAGTAAGCAATGGATTTTGTCATGGTAAGAGTGTTCTTTTTTTACTGTGTCCATTTTTGGTATAACTGCCATGTCTCAGCTGTAAAAGGGCTAGTTTGGAGTCTCGCAAGTAAGGTTTTCCTTGCAAGCAGAGCAGGCACATTCTGTTTCAGGTGACAGGTAGGATTTCAGACTTCTAAAGACTAGTAAGCTTCATTTTGTCATACTACAACCACTGTGTGCACATTATTATGTAAATGAAAACATTTCAGGCAGTCTCAGAAAGGCATGGTAAGAACTGTCATGTTCAGAAAGCAATGTCATTGCTAACCTCTAAGGTCATACTACTCTATTATTGACGTGTCAGATAACACTATGTCGATAAGTAGATTAGAAAAAGTATTACTTTATTATTATATGAACAAACATCAATCTTATCTGAATAACTTTTACATGAATCATATTTTCCTCTTTTTTTTCTGATGTATTTTTTCTTTAATCAGCCAAGTATACTAGGAAGAAAAAGAGAATTTTTTGTGGTCGCATGGACTAATAAAAACACTTTAATCAATCTCTCCTTTTGTGTAGGACACAACCTCAAAATTAATTGCTTGTTATCCCAATGCAATGGAATGCAGTGAAACAGTGTTGCATATTTATTGAGTTTAATCTAGGATTAAATTACTATTACATAAAAATAGAAAATCTTGTTATAAATTATAGATATTTCATTCCCTTCCAATCCCATTATTCCCTGTACCAGGTGAAAGCTAAAACACGTCCTTGAAAACCTGGTATAGTACATGCTACGTGGCAAATGTTCAAAGCAGTATGCTAGAAATCAGTTCTCTAGCTTCTGGTATCATTAAAAGAACTTGCCCTCCTAACTCACAATAAATTGTTCTACAATATTATATCTATTTATAGTAAAGGCTAAATGTGTAATACTCTTCAAATTGCATCTCACTAGCAATTATTTCTGCTATGTGTTATGACTTATGTATTTCTCCTGTGCTTAGGGCAGGATAAAGCACACTGTGTGAGCACTTTCTTGTGATACATTTGTGCTATAGAGGTATTTGCCACCTAAATAAAACCTCCTAATAGCAACAACCAAATACAAAAGTGTTGTCAGGGAAACAACAAAGAAGGCAAAAAAAACCCCTCATATATATCAAAGTATATACAAAAAAAAAAAATACACTGGACAGTGTAAGAGCTTGATTCTACAGCCATTGAAATCCCAGATATTCCATGGGCAAGAGAGGCTGTATCTCTCACTAGCAAAATTGAGAAGAAAGGTTAATACTGAGTGAATTTAACCAGATTTTTCATAGATTTATTCTGATTGAAGGTTGTTATGGCACCATTTACAAACACTTAAGTGTAGTGAAAACCAGAAGGACAATGACACTACTTTTATCTTTTCTCTTCCCAGATAGAAGGAAATCAACTGCTTTTTTTTCTGATGGCCATTGCTTCCTCTAGATCTGTATTTCATCTCTGATGTAAGCTTTTGTCAGGGGATTTGGAAAACGTAGAGTAAATCCCACAACAGGTCTTTACAGAACAGTGTAATCGTAAGAAAGATTCTTTTTTGTTTTTTTTTTTTCTTTTCCTACCCCTCATTAGTTTGAAACCAACTTATTACTTAATAGAAAAGGGGAAGAAATGGTAAAGCATTCAAGAGGACTTACTGTGGATCCAGACAATGATGAGAGTGGGCCTTGTTCCACCAGCCTGCCAAGGCTGATCACATACTACCCACACAGATGGGCACCTGGCCACTACAGGTCACTAATTAAGTAACATTACTTGTCTAATGGTTTTTTTTTCTGGAAAATAGGATGCCCTAACCACCTTTTCTCAATTAGTCAACCAGGCTCAAGCAGATCTGTCTTTGCCTTATTTCCCTGCAGCAGAGGTACAGAACTGTGCCTTCTCTTCCTATCTAGGTTTTAACCTCATTTAAACACTCTGTAATATTTTTATTATACTTCCATATTTTTAACCCAGTTTCAAATGAATTTTGATTTAATAATCATGTCTTTCTGCCTCCCCCTTCCTGATTTACCTCAAAAGAAACACTTCTCCTCCGATGTGCCTCTGTCTCTACGGTTCTATAAAAGGGGCATGATCAATGCAGGAAGGCAGATACACAGAACAAAAGCTCTTACAGAATACCTCCTTTTCCATTTTAGTGAAAACTGAACTTCAGAAAACCAAAGATGAAATATAAGAAGCTTAACATTCAATTATTCCTATGTTTGACCTCAGGCTGGAAAGGAGAAACTCTCATATTTTAGGCATCTTTGCTGTATTCACATTCAGGTCAGGATCTCTCAGTTGCTTCTACTCATATTGTAGCTCCTGGGGCCTCTTATGGGTCCTGCGCAGTAGGCAATAACTAGAATGTAATGTAGCCTGTCCCACCCCATCTACAACATGTTCCTATTTTTCCTGGTAACTCTAGGGAGCAGAAATTTTCCAGTTAGAAGCATTTGTCAAGTCCATACTCTCATTCAGCCGGGAGTACCTTTGTGCAGTAAGCATCCAATGGTTTTTTTTCTTATTTTATAGAAGTCCTTTATATTCCCAGTACAAAAATAAATTAGTCTAAATAAGCAAGATTAGGACCCACACAGTTATAAAGTTTTCATGCATCTGGTTTGACTTTACTAGTTGTATAACTCTGTATGTATTTGATGAGTCATTTTCTGGGGAGGTGACAGAAGGAAGAATGGGAAAAATACTACAGTAACACAGATATTGAGCTTCATTTCTACCCTAAGTATCCTATTTCTAAATAGATTAAGGCCCTAATGGTAATATTTCTTATATTTCTTATATTGAGAATTTTATTTCCTAAACTTCCTCAAATCTCTGATGTAACACGTAACTTGTTTCCTTCAAAGAAAGAACATTTGCTCTTTGGTCACTAGGAAGTGTATCCCTCCATTTTCTCTGATGAGTGCAAGGAAAAGCTCTTCTTTGAAGCTTAGGTTCTGGTTTTGGTCACAGTTAAGACTTTTGACCTATCTATCAGTTAAAGCTAAGGAAATTACAGTATGCACACAAGCATTGGTTTTTCAAAACCAAACTAGGAAAAAAATAACTACACTATGAAGGACAGAATGTATCATGCTTTTTTTGCTTAAATGGTTTTTAAAAAAAAAAAATTGCAAGGCATCTGTTACCTAAAATGCACTGCTTTGTTTCTATTCCTAATATTTTAATATCTAAAGTTAAATCAACTTTATTAATAAAGAAAATAAGCTATTAGGCTATTTCCACAAATAACTCCAGTCTATTATGCTGGGAATATTAATCCCCAAGTACAAAACCTCACTTAAAAAACCACAATTCTCAGTCAAACATATGTTTGATTTAATCTGAGATTGTACCCTTTCACATCTGTCACTTTGCTAGTTAATAACCAAGAACAAACATGTAGTTAGGGTTAGAATCAGGAGAGACTGAAATCAAAGTCATTCAGGTGATTTGAAGACAATTGGAAACAATTCAGGACAGACTAGAAGAAGTTACCAGGTGCAGGAAAGTGCTCTGACAGCATCGAACTAATGGAGACAGTTTGTCACATAATCTCCCATCTTGACTCCCTAGTAGTGGGGGGAAAGAAAATCATATAGCAGCTCCTCGTTGGCTCTTATATGGCAGGACAAGGCCTGGGGTATTTGCAGCTCTGGAGTGAAATGCTCCTGGAATGCTGGAAACAAACTTATTCACTGCTGAAAGATTTGTTAAATTCTCTTTAAAAACTTTTAAAAGTTTAAGGAAGCAACTGAAAGATTTTTAGCAACAGAAGTAACAGAAATTTTTATCTAGTGTTTACCACTGAAAAGTAGAGCAATGTATCTGAATTGGTTTTTCCTCTTTTTTATTTTCAAATAGTATTCACACTTCAGGCTTTCTAGGAGTGGTGTCCATCAAATTCCTACTTAATCCCTTGAGGCAATGATTAAAAAAATCACCAGCTTCTCAGAATTTGGTACTGCAAATGGCTCACGGTAAACAAATTTTCTATCAAACTAGAAGCTCTCTTCTGCTTTTCAGAAAGACTCATAGCCAATAAGTATTAATGCAAAATGCAAATAATATAACGTATCATGAATGAAGTCAATGAATAAAGATAAATAAAATAAATGAGCATTACTGTATACTAATTTTGTCCCATATCTTTAAAGTGCAAGGTTTACTCACTTAAAAATGCAATTCCTTGTAATGAGAGCTTGTGGATGAAATGTGAGCATTATAGATGACAATAATAAAACTGCTGCTGTGGCCTTCCACTCAGTGAATGGAGGCTTCGTTTCCACTGAAAAAGCCTAGCTCTGCATAGCTTGACAGGAACCTGGATGAAGGCATACCCATCGCTGTACTGATCATGGCTCTTACCTGCTTCATGTGACCTATTATGCTGCATGAAAGTTATGAGAATGAGCATTTACAGAAATTATTTGGTACAGTTTCATTATGAATATACAAAGTGAAAACTTTAGAAACATGAAGTCTCTTTACTCTGACAGTTAAGATAAAGCACATTGTAATCTTAGCAAACTTTATTGCTAGGAAGAAAGAAAAGTAAAGCAATGCTTATCATCATAACTTCTCCCAATTAATGAAACCTGTCTGGAGTCAAGTTTCATTTCATGAGCTATAGTTCTTAAATGCTCAGTGCATACATTTCAGCTCTCAAGGGCCCTTTTGAAAGAGTCAAAGTATGAATTTAGTCAAGCTTTTCAAAGTTTTCAGATCAAGGTTTTCCATGTTGGTATTTCCTGTCTAGGGCCTGTGGTGCAAAGGATTTGATAAAGGAGTTTCATTTCAGGACAATTTCCAAATAGTGGTACTTAGGAGAAGACATACTTCTAGTCTAGACTATAGAGGAATGTTGCAAGAGCCAAGAACAAGTATAGCACCAAGTTTTTCTCTTATAATCCAGGAAACATAAATCTAGGAAAATTTCATCATTTTAGCCATACTGTCTGGTCACTGTTTTATTAAATGCCTTACCAGAAATATGTATATTCCCTTTACCCATTTAATGGAAAAAAAGGAGTAAAATCTAATACACAGTACCAAACAAAATCCATACTATTGCAATCATAATCCTAAACATTACTATTTTCCAGCTACATTTATGGTATCAGAAGAATAAAAATGTTCAGAGATGCCCAGCGAGCATCAGTGGGCAACTGCACATAAAAATCTCTGAACACGTAAGTTAGCAGCACATGTCACTGTTCAAACCACCTGCTGCCTGAGAATACCAAAGTTGTCTACAAACATTAACTTTGTCCCACCATAGTATCTTTTGGAACATCAAATGCTCTTAACCTCCCTTTATACAGTCAGGAAATAAAGCACAAATGAAGGACTTGACTAGAGAATCTTTGACAGCAGTCAGAACAGAGTCCATTTTCTAAGCCCTTTTTAGGTGGAAAACTTGACCCATAAATACAGCCAGTATTCATACTGCTTGCATAGCGGTTTTTTGCTCCTATAAAATTAACTGGCCATGGCACATAAATGTTATGTGCGAAAAAGATAAAGAAAAGGCAATCATCACATAACGAGAGATGCTCACATCAAAAGGTTCTGGAATCACGCCTCAGTCCCCAAAATTCAGATATATTTGGACTCAAGTGTTCACTGATCTTTGAGAGGCAGATGTAATCTGATTCTGCACAAAGACAAAAGAAAATGAAGACATTAAAAAAAACCCTATACATTCTCCTGTCTATAACTTTTGATGTCTCACCTGTGTCAGTACTTAGTTGCTCTCTCCCATTCAAATTGCTCTTTTCCTGGTTTGTACTGGCTTTTTCATATATTAATTAGATTTCAAAGTTTTGAGTGGATCACAACTTCAGAATTTATTTTTATTCTAGAAAAAGACAGAAAGCCCAACACATCCGTATTCTCAGTCATGGATTTCCACTGAGATACTGCTTAGCTTTAGCAAAGTTTCTCTAAACAGCTGTATTTCACAATTCTCATATTTATGAAGCCATTTCATAGTAATCAATGGTTCCAACTGATACTACATCTCAGCAGTGTTAGGCACTGTATTCACAAGCAGAAGACAATCCAGTCTTGGCACTATTTAGAAGGAGAAGACACAGAAGGAGTAAAAGTGGAAACAGTACATAGAAGCAAGTTAAGTGGCTTTCTCAGGACCTCGTGGTGCCAAGTTCAATGCCATTTAAAGCAGACAACATGACAGCTCAGGGATTGTGTTTCAGAATTTTCACAGTACGTATTTGGGCTTACAGATTTCTTGTCTCATTTCTAAAGGCCAGTTCCTGAAATGTGTGGAAAACTTTCTGTGGTTTGAGGTCATTCTGCACCTTGCGAGACTGAACCTGATTTTCAGAGGTGCTGAGCGCACACAGCTCCTGTCGACTAGACTGAGAGTTCACAGTACCTCTGAAAATCAATTCATGTCTAATGGCCTTTTCACCTGTCAGAAATAATTGCTGTTTCACAGGAGCATACTAATTCAGTCACCGTTTTGTTTTTAAAGGAGACTATTTATTTTTACCCTCCTTGGAAACTGATCTGCTGGGGAGAAAGATCAGGAACAAATTGTGTCCCAAAAGGAAAATAGATTTTATATGAAACACTCATTCTGCTGATTGTCAGTCATAAAAAATGCATGTTTTAATAGTTCCCTTGCAGAAAAATCTGTTTAACTAATCTCATCATATAAAAAAAATCTTTCTTCTAACTTTAGATATTTATCTGGGTATTCTCCACTGGGATATATCTTTTATGGTTTAAGAAAAGTCCTTAATACCAGTAGGAGCAGACTTACATGTAAGAATGGGGTTGTCCTTTCTTTAGCTGGAACTGTGCCCAGGCGTTGGAGAGCTTTTTCACTGAAAGGTATTATCTTCAGACTTTCTTCTGATGCCTTCCTGGCTTTAAAGTTCCCAAGGATAGCACCTTAATGTAATTCTCTGCTGGTGTAAGACAGGCTTGGAAATTAAAGCAAAGCTTTTAAATGAGTAAAATATGTACATTTGAAAGGATATGACAGCAAGGCCGTATCCTAAAGTGAAAGTCTTTTCAATGGCCATTAAAATGCACATTAGGAAATAGTAAGCTGCAAGCCTTGGCTGTAATAGTTTACAAAACAGCTGTATTGGGATAGCACAACGCATACAAATTCAACAGAAAGCTCTAGATTTCACGTCCCTGCAAATTTTTCCTCACAAGGTTAAAGTTCTGCATCTTTAGAGACTCGCCTTTTCAAGTGCAGTGCAAAGGGGGCATGTGTCTTGTCTCTAGATCAGATCTTCAGTTCCCTCATCTGCTAAACCTATATTTCAGGGACAAAGTGAAATTTCACTTTCAGAATTTAACAAAGGAGAAGAGCTATGAACTCTTTATTTTTATTTAAAGCTTTTTATTCCAATATATCTTTAAATCTATTTACACACACACACACACACATATATATATATATGTGTTTACCTGAAAACAATCTGAGTGATTTTGACAAACTATGCAATGCAAAACCTCTATGTACATGGTTTTGATGCATGGAAAATATTTCCATATGGACCTGCTTAATATGTATCCCTAGATAAATGCCATCGATACTCAGATTTTGAAAGTTAGAATGGTAAATCAACAGTGTGCATATATCATAAGACTTATTAGACGCTAACGTGTCCTGGTTGTCCAGGGACGTATTATGGCTCAATCCTGTTTTCGGGGACTAGTCAATGACTAAACAGTATCAAGGACCAGAGCTCCCTCCCTCATGCAGGTGTGGGTGATTGAAATTAAAAAATACTGCTCTTTGTACCCTGGAGGTTGGATGCCCCAGAGCAATAGAGCTGTATCCCAAGGAAAACAGCTGGAGGCTACTGTGATGAACACTGTGAGAGGAAAAGAGAAAACAACCTCAGTTGTCAGAGAAATAATTTCTTCCTCATGACTGTTCTAATGCTACACATCACTAGCATTCTGCATAGGGATGTTTTCTAATTTAAGAGAGTCTGGATGTTTCTGGAGAAAGTGTTTATGTCCCTTTTAATTTTTTACTTTGACAGAAGTAATAAAAGATCACTTAATCCACATAGTCCATCCTTTGCTACAGTTACAAAATGCGAAAACTGCCCTTGACAATCTGGCCATGCAGTTAATATAAGTTGTAAATGGGCGTTTCCCATAGCTAATCTTGATTTTTTTTTTTTTTAATTTCTGACCTGGGGTTTTTAAATTTCACCCTACATAGTATTGCAGTGTGTAACTTTGTTCCTCCCACCTTATCACTATAACTCTTATTTTGTTTCCCTCTGGAAAGGGAAACTATGCAGTACTATGCAATCATGCTGTCTTTCCTTCCTGACTTGTGATCTTCAGCTCCCACTGCTTTAGAGCCCTTAGTGTAACAGAACAGTTCTTCAACTGAATTAGATTACCTATTTCATTGTTTTTCTGGATGTCATTCTCCTTGAAAATATGAATCTGTTTAGAAATCAACATTGTAAATTGCATTGACTAAGAAATTCTGTGTTATGGATCAAACCGCATGTCAGGAAATGTCACTTCAGTTCCTGAATTAAACTGATGAACTGATGGATACAGTAAAAAATTAACATGTTCAGAAAGTTCTATTCTGTATATGCATGCACTGCATTGCTACTTCTACAGCCTTATTTATATCACAGACCATATGCATCTCTTCAGCTTGTATTACAAGAAATGTGTAAAAATATGCATTTGTTAGTTATAAAATCTATTTTACTGCTTCCCTTACTTTCTTGGAAGTCAAAGCTCAGATATACCAGGAACAAACTAATAACACTGGTAGAAAGCTATGATAAAATAGACAAATGTTTGGTGTAATTATATTATTTAGTGGTTTTGCTCAGCTGCCATGTTTCATTTATGCACTCTCCCTTTTGGGATGTGAAAGGGGAGTAAATTTGTGTGATATTATAAGACTTCTTGGTAAGGATAAATATTCCTATATTCCTTGGCGATACACTGTACCTCATCTTTTCATGTTACTACAGAGCTGGAATGCTGGTACACATAAAAGTACAATAAGTACACAAATTCCCTGTGTAGAGACGGGATATGTAACACTACAATATACTTTAAAATATCGATCAGTGAAGAGGGGTTAAACTAAGGATGGGAAAAAAAAAAGAAATTAAACATCCCCAGTAGTCATGCCTTAGTCCTATGATCTTCAAATGTCCTGACTTAATCAAAGGCAGGTATTTCTCCCTTGATCTCTATCATTTTAACTGCACCTTAATAACAGTATTTCAAGTAAAAAAATGCTTCCAACCATTTCCTTACATGCTCCCCCACATTCATTTGCAACTCTACGCTAAAGAAGATTAACAGCAAGCTGACTTCTAGTGAAGATGTAGTGATCAGGCAACAGTTTGTATTTCAGGTCACTGGAAAGGCCATGTAGAAGAAGCGTTACAGACATTTGCAAGATGATGTGAAGCTGAGAGTGTCTCACTCTAGATCAGAATTTATTGCACTGCATCTGTCAACAAAAGTGACAAATTACTGCAGCTCGGGAAGCTCTTCCCTTCCCAACAAACAATATATTGGAGAGGCCAGTTGATTAGTCATTCATCTTTATTTCAGCATTTCAATTTAATATAATTGTAATTAATTTTGTATCTTGGAAAATAAAATTTTAGAAAATTGATTACTGACTTAAGAAAAATGTTTTCCATTTTTACAGGTTTCACTGATTCTCTTTTGACTGACCTGATATTAAAAGAAGCAATGCCATTCCCACTCAGTATCCATTCTTATTTTGGTGAAGTCACCAAAGTATTGACTTTACACGGATTTAAGTTTGCATCAAAGCCATGCTTGCCTGTATTAACTAAGAAGGGCTATAACTTGTCCTCCAATAGGAGGCATGTTATAATACTCAAATAAAATTAATTGAGATGGAATTATAAAACTATAAGTGGCTTAGATTTTGATGAAGGTCAAACACTTTAGACTTCAGTACAAACTCATTTGTCTCAATGAGAGGAAAAAGATGTGATGACTGGATTCCAAAGTCCCAGAAGTAAAGTCATCAAACATAAACATCTTCAGATTTGGGGTAAATAATGAAAATTAAAAAAAAAACAAAAAAAAAAACCAAGAAAAAGACTAAATTGAAGCTTTCAGTAAAAAGAACCTTCAGGCAATCACCTCAAATTCTTGTTACCTACTAGGGACATTAAGGTGTGTTGGCTTTGTTTAAAGTGTTTGTAAGGAATGCAATCCACTCAGAAGACGTGGCAGGAGAATAGGCCTTTTCTTAACAAGACTTTTCAAGTGTACAGTGTTCATCAAAGCTCAGCTTAGCACACAAAGGGAAGGAGGGAGAAATAGTCTGAAGTCACTTCCCTGACTGTCCTAAGGGTATAGCACAGGCAAGAGAGGAAGTTTCTCCATGGCACTGTTAATGTGTTTCAGGACAAGGACATCACATAGCTCTTCGCCTTTTCAGTTTGAGTCGTGTACGAATGCCAAACACCATTTCCTGTACTGAAATGCACAGCTGCAGTGTCACCTAATAACTAATAGATTTTTATCGCCCCATATTGTCCTCCAGCAGTGAACTCCCTCCACGAAGGAGACGTAAGTCCAAATCCCAATCCTGAAAGGAGCTCCTAATTCTATTTAGACTGCTCTCAGCTATCGAGATCTACACGGGGCAGAACAAACCATACGCTTCTCTGGAGGCTCAAATCCAGCTCAGGCGAGCTCACTGGAGAAGCAGTTTCTCGAACCATTCCCAGTGTCTTTTTCATGGAATTAAGTACCACTTACCTAACTGTAAGTATATGTATACATATGGCCAAGAGCACTCAGTGCCTCGGTGGGAGTGCTATAAACGCCACAGGATTTGGATCACCACAATGAAAATAGTAAATGGGAGATCTGTAGAGATCAAATCTTCGTCTGAGCTCCTCGCAAACTTTCAGTTGGTATTTGGGAGGAAAACAGAAAAGGGATCTTGTGCTTAAATAGCATTTGTCATTTGCCTCAGGACTGAAATAAGTAACATATGTAAAGGTTTCCTGCAAAGAACATAACAGCACTATGCAGTCTAAAGCTCCCTTTATTCTAAAATTAAACTTTTCTGTAAAAGTCTACAAAAGCTATTGATACAGAAGTGTTTATCCCTTTGTAAAGCTCTGACTAATGCCAGTGACTAATATCCTTAGCAGTAAAATCAATGTAACTGGTGATTATCTGTCCCCAGGTGTTATTTACAAAGATTATACCTGTTCTTAATACAGCCTATCTAAGTATGAATTTAAGTGTCACATGTATAATTCCATCTCTTCTGATGATGGTTAAAAATCGAAATATTGAAAGACAAGAATAGAAATAAAATAAAGATTTCATTTTTTCATTTCCAGAAGTATTTAGGAACTTTTTAGTTATAGAAAGGACCCATTCAGATGTTGTTATATAATTCTGATTACATATTTCATCATGGTAACTGGGGACAGATTTGGGCGCACATGATTATAGCAATTTGACTTTGGACACATGCCTTAATTTTTTATTTTTTTTTTTCAAACTGATGGAATTCAGCACAATTGGATAGGAAATATTAATTCAAACTTTCCTGAGAGGATTTCACCTTCCCACTTTTTCTCAGGCTTGAAATATCATATGAATAGCCTTTGCCAGATATAGTTCAACTTCCACGTAAATTACAAACTAGAATATACAGCAATACAAAACCTAAAAATCTATCAGTTAATAAGAATTTTTATTCTATCTCCAAACTATATGGTGTTTCAGATGAAAAGCCTTCCAATGACTTTAATTTGTTCTGCCTTATCCTGGGATGTATTCTTACTTTGCATAACATTCAAAAACTTCGACATTTCTTAAGCCAAAGATAAATTTTTGTGGTTTTGTTCAGACACCTTTCTTAGTTTGTCCCTTTTTCACTGATATTTAGCAAGTGGACAATCCCCGTTAAAAGTAAAGGGTCACAGAATGTACCCAGGGCCCTTGGTTTTCTTGTCTTGGAACTTCTGCATTCACTTACCTATAGAACGTTATTATTATTCGGATACAATGATTCTGTTCTCATGATCAAAAAGATAAATCAATCCCCAATTCAAATTTAGTAACACTGAATAGTCACAACTCTCATTGAAATTAATGGCACTTAATACAGGGAACACCCTGCCCACATAAAGGCTAAAGAAGTCCTAATATTCTACCTATGAAAAATCAAACTGCCACACAAAAACAAAAAATCTGGGTTTGTCTGAGTCTTTTCTATCTGTTTGTATATATTGTAAGCACAAATGCTTACTTCTGACAGAAATTAAAATACTTACTAAATCAAAGGCTTCTGAAAACAGACTCGTAAGAAACATGAGTAGTATGTTTTCACAAATAATAAATCCAGAATGTCTGCTACACTCCTCCAGTGTGATGTCTTGAATGTGAGCTTCTTCAAATTCATTCTTGTGAAACAGAAGATAACTCTTAAAAATATCCAAATTGATGATGAAGAAAAAGAAAATTCTGATGAAATGGAAAACATACAGCACAATCTGCTAAATTGTTTCAGTGGGTTACTCTCCAACGAATCATTTCTGGTGTGAATTGATATAGTTGCCATGCCTACGATATGCTTTCTAGCTGATCTCTTTCCATCTTCATTGTCAGATCACACAACTCCTTTTTACCAAGTTTGTGCTCTCCTTTACTGGAGAAGCTATGCAGGCTTTATCTCCCACAATTGCACTGCCGATAGGGTGCACAAATCCATCTCTTGCGATGTGATTGTGTCTGTGCATCTCCTGTACTTGGATCACAGATACTTCTACCCCTAATTACCACCAAGGTCCTCCTTAACTGTCACTGCTTGAGCTAAACAAACCTAGCTTCTCACAATTCTCACTGCAAGATACATTTTAAAAATCTTGTATCATTCTTATATATCTTATCTGAAAATCTTATCTCTAATTTAACAAGATATTTATTGTTCCGTTATGAGACTGGATAACAATTCTGGTAGAGGTCATAATTTAGTGCCAGTGTATAAGCAATATAACCCTACTTTATGTTTTCCTATTAAACTAAACTATTTAGCTTAAATGATAGTTTTAAACTATAATAAATAATAAACTAAATAGTTTAGTTTAATAGTTTAAGCTAGTAAACTGCTTACAAGGATAGTACTTCCTCTTCAGTTATTGTTAAATACTAGAAGCCTGCAGTTCACTGAAGTCCTGAAATCACACAGTCACTTTTGAATCTCTAGCATCAACTGCATTTGAAGACCTATCAATCAGTTTATAATCTGTTCAGTGCCTGCCATGTTGATTTTGATCATGCCAGTTGGACTACACTGAGCACTGTGTGAAAGTTTTCTGGGGTAAGTTCTTCCTACAGTTATTCCTATAAGTTTAACCAATGAAGACAGGTTTTTCTCTTCTAGTTCCTGCAATCTTTCTCGCTAATTCTTCCTTATTTTTTATGTACCTACTCTGTAAGAGGGCCTTATTACCTTCAAAGAACCCTTGAAAAATTCTCAGATTCTTCTAGAGAAAGATACAACATACAGACAAAATAAGTAAAAAGACATTACAGAGTGAAGAAAGAATGGCCATGTGTTTCATATGCATGCCAAAAACCCACATGATGACCATTAGAAAAAAATGTACTGGAAGTTAAAATACATAAATGGCACTCATATGGACCTACAGTCAACTTTCAGTTTGGAGCTAACATCCAGCCTGGTTTTAAATTTCAAGATAATTTAAATATTTTCAAATATTTCCTGATGATACCATAACTGTATAATTCAAATCCAATGTAAAAATAGAGATTTGGCTTGAAAACAGAGGGATGGAGTTCCTGCCTGACATTTGCATCATAAATCCAGCCAGGAATCAGAGTGCACTAGCCCACTGAAAGCTGGAGAATTCTAATGATAAACAAGCACACTGGGAGGCACAGCATTATCGCTACAGGGATTATTTATGCTAGTTCTCGAAACAAGGAAGGGAGGTGAATAATCCTCTTCAAATCTCAAGGCTGCTGATCAAATAAAAATTTCCAACTACAATAAAAAAAATTGGCTCCTAGAAATATATTGGAACTCCTTGAGCTTTTCTTCCCTCAATTCAGGAAAGAAAAAACTGTTCCACAGCTGCAAAGAATCATTTTTTGGTACTCCTGAATTAGGATTTAAGTTCCCCATGGGACTGCTTAAGCTTTCCATTCCCTTCAGCTCTCTGTGGGAGGCACCCATGGTTCTGAGGAAAAACACTTCTGAGGCCAGGCCACATTTGGAGCTAGACAGCGTGGGCCATTGTCGAAGCCAAGTCTGTGAACCTCTGTGGCACAGGGGTCCTCCAGAGCCAAAACTGGGACAGGGTAGGGGGAAGATTCACATCCAGAAATTCCTGCTTTGCTTCCCCCTTGTGCCAGACTTGACAGGATTTTGTCTCAGGTACACAGGGGAAGCATGTTTTTCACTTAAATTTCAGTTACGTATAACCTTGAAAAATTAGGCTGATTGCAAACCTGGTAGGATTGCGCCAGATTTAAAGGTGAAATTAACACCACATGTACAGGAGGTGATCGAAAGCCCCGTGGAATCCGTGAGCAATTTTCCACTGAGATCAATGGGCTCTGGATTACACCCATAAAGCCTGACTAACGAGGCGTTACGTGGATTAAAAGCACAGGTTAAACTAGGAAATACAGTACTTCTGTGCCAATGGGATTCTGGATCTCTTTGGCTTAGCAGTGAATAACATAAAGGGAACAGAAAGTCCCTTGCAAAGCTATTGCATGCAGTCAGACCCCGCGCTCTCACAGAGCCCATGGGCTCCAGGCCCAAGGAGCAGGGACTTAGCTTGCAAGCTCACTGAGAGAGCCTCCGTGTCACATCATTACCAGTGTTTCATGAAATACACCACTAACAGTGTGCATTTCCTCTTTTTCCTCCTCTCTCATATATTTGCATCTGTTGTGCATGGAAAGGTGAGGTTATATCTGTTTTAAAATATCTATATATGTCTAAGGCAGGCAGAGAGAAAGCGCTGTTAGACATTTTGAAGAGCTCATAATCTGTGTTAGGAAGATGAGGTACCATAACCTATGGTAGGGAGACTCTTACTGCTTTATGTTTAAATGAATTTCACTCATCAAAAAGCAATGTCACACTATTTTTCTACAGATTTGTTATCACCAGCACTGCTAAGAGGCATTAGACAGTGGCCAAAACATTGATATACTTCTCTTTCTCACTATGTCTCTGCAAATGCATGGTGGGGACCAGTTAGGGAACAAAACAGATGTTATGATGTTTGGGAGCTGTGAGCTCATTATCTTTATCAACAGAGATTTTCGTCCTGTAAGTGGACAGCCGGAACAATGGTTAGGCATTCAAAAGTGTCTTTATTTATAGAAATGAAGAGTGCAGCTTGCAGTGCAGACCAAACAGAGGAAGGTGGGCTCTCCTGCCATCTGCAGAGGTAAAGTATTCCCTTTCAGCTGTTCCCACCAAAGCTACAACACTTGGCATGAATCACGACCTTGCAAGAAGCAGATGATTTTCCCTTCCTTTGCAGGAGGCTGTAAATCCCACATAGGCCCACAGGGACTCAGAACTCGGCTCATTTTAAAAAGTGCCAGTAAGTTGCTGTTTTATGTACTGTCCTACACAGACTGCTGGTGCTGAGTCAGTTCTCATCTCTTCTTTCTGCCTTTCTTAATACCAAGCAGCTTGGAGAGCTGCTACTTCACTTAAATTAGCCAAAGGTTTCGACATTATGTCAAAAAATGTCAATAAAATAAATAATATCATATCTATCAGCTAGATAAGATTTAATTGAGACTGTGAAACTTAATGTTTCAATGTCTAGAGAGCAGTTGCATGCCATAATATATACCATAATGTGCATCAAAACACCAGCCATTCCCCTTCATCCTCACAACATATAGTCCATGGAACAGTACTGAAAAGATGTGACAGAAGCACGAATTGTCACACAAACCAGAGTCATCATGTAGAACTAAGGACTGCATCTAAATCAACATTTTGCATTTACAGTATCTCATGAAGTTTGTATGTCTTTTCTTCAGTTCAGTCACAGAACTGCAGCAAGAAAAAAAAAGGCTGCAAGTACAACAAAACCGCGCAGAGATGGATGTAGCAAAACTCCTTTGTCTAGCCAAACTGCATTTCTCTTGTAAACCATATGAAATTTGTTTAGTTTCAGTGTTCTCATGCATCTAACTATTTTAAATAACATTGGCTTTATGCAATGAAATTAAAATTTCCAACTGCACAAAATATGACACAATTTGAGCAACATAAGTCTATGGTGTAAAGAGAAATGCTGGTCAAAACACTGCAATTCTCTAGACAGCAACCTAAATATGTCAGACTGAAGTGTACTACATAGTTTGCATTTCTGAATCTGGATCAAACTATTAAAATCTTTTTGTCTTCAATTATTCAAATAGCATTTGCAAATACAGCAGCATGTATTCTATGAAGAAATTAATAAGTAACCCTGTAACAAGAGTTCTCAACATAAATTAGTCAAAAGAGGTAATTTATTTATAACATTTAACAACTTAGCTTTCCTAATTTTGTCACAGTCGCTGATCACTTGTAATCAATACTGCGTAAAACCTGCAGAGAAAGCTACTGCTTGCAGCTTTCAGCATGGAGCATGGGAAAGCGTGGGTGTACGAATCTCAGCCCTGTAGAGTCAGGAGCTACTGCTGAACTTGGCAAGGATGGGGATCCAGCAGCAGCTGCTTCTCATGAAGGTCATGCGATCCCTCCCATGAGAGGCAAGGCAACTTGCTTCTTCACTCCCACCGGGTGTTCAATGCAGCAGAACCTGGGAGATCCCAGTATGTGTGGAAAGAAAGCCTTGCATCCCTGAACAGGCAGGTGTCTGCCCTCCTGCCCAGGTCAGAGCTCACTGGGAGCTGTGATACTGGTCCTACTGATCCTCTGAGCAGGCAGCACCAGTCACGCCTAGAGAAGCTCAGGGGCCGGTGCCAGATTCCTTTCTGGAAATGCCCAGGTGACTCAGCTGAACAAATGGGTCTTGCTGACTTTCCTGTAGGCAGGGCTGACTCTCACCCTGAGAACAGTGGTCCATTCCCACTGGAGCTTTACAAACTTCACTAAAATCTTACTTTGCTCTCTCTTAACAGTGACATACAGTCGCAGTATAAGGCAACAGAGACGTAAGAGAACAAAATAAGAAATAGTTTAAGTTAAGGACATTTAGTTGCTAAACATTGAAAAATAGAAAAAAAAAAAAAAAGCTGTTATTACATGTAATAAGTTTCCCCATGCATTTCCTTTTATAAGTGCTACAGTCACTGCAGCTGTGCAGTAACCCACCGTAGGTTTTCCTCCAGCTCACCAAAGCAGGCATCCAGCAACTCAGAGAGTAAAAAGAGAGCAACTCACGAGTGTCTTCGTGAAGTAATGATCCCTTTACTTGCAATCCTTCTCCCCAATTTCAGCCGTGTATAAATACAGGATGAACAAGGATCTCTGCTTACTTCAAAATAAAACCATGAGAAGGGAGAAGTGTGTCTAGTGTCATGCACAGTGCAGACAGGACACCCAAGTAAGCACCACTTCAAAGCCAAGTTCTGAGTAAACTTGTTCCAGGTTTTCACATGCTGTAATCCAGAATGGCACTGCAGGCTTAGGCCAGTATAATATTTTTATTATCCCTCTAGCCACTGGTTTTAATGTTCAATATTCTGTAGACTTTCGCATAAAATTACCATCTTCTACAACAAATTTCTATTCCCGGGAACTGAAAATAAAAATAGCAGATGTCTCTGCTCAAGCATATTGCAATTCCTGTGCTGAAAGTATATAATTTGGTGGGTTTTCTCTATTTAAACAACCTCCATGCATTCTCTAAGAAAAACAGATTTAAGCTGTTTCTTTAAAAAAAAAAAAATTTAAAGCTTTGATGTGATGGATGCATTGAACATGTCACGAAGAGTATTATCAAAAGGAGAAGTTTAAAGCCATTCCCTGGGGTATATATGTTTCGACGTCCTACTGTCCTTGTCATACATGAAAGTATTTGGTCTATCTAGAAATTCATTTGACCCAGAAAAAACAAATTGTTCAGAGCTAACAGGAGAAAAATACCCACACAGAACAAGGACTGGGACTATGATATGCTCACTATTACACAGCACTCTCTGTTTGAAGTAGATTAAGAAGAAACAGTAACAAGTAATTAAAATGTGTCCCATTGGTCCCATACTACTATCTAAACACTTCTGTAATAAAAAATAAAAAATAAAAATCCAAAGGACTCTAACTCCCAGAAGTCTTGAATGGGTTTCTTCAGGTCTCCACCTGGGGGTTCATTCATATGACACAAGCTGCCTAGGTGAAAATACACCTGGAAAATTTCAGATGATTTTTAATGGAGGGTAAAAAACATCAAAGGGCAGACCAGCCTATATGTCTTCTGCATTAAAATATGTTGATTTGGACTGAATAGAAAAACAAAAGTTGCATAAAATGAATTGATTCAAGCCTCCCTAAGATTATCTGATATTATTTATTATTATTTTGATATTAAATAAGAGTTATTATTTGTATTTTTTAAAAAAATTTATTTTAAATTACTCTTTGGCAAAGTTGTCTGCTCCAAAGACACTTTATAAAATGCAGGCTCAGAAATTCTTCCCTCAGCTTCAGAGAATTTGTTGAAAAAGCAGACAGCTCAATAGCAAAATTCAGTGCAGCTACTGGGACAGCTTCTGTGTCCTAATAGGGAATAAGGAGAAGACTTATTTGCTACGTATTTCTGGAAGTCTTGATTCAGTTGCCTTTATAGTTAGCAGACAGACTTCCACAGACTTGAACACCAGTTGGGTCACAACTTTATTTGGAAATGTCACTTGCTGAATGCCTATTCTGCCGTAAAGTTCTTCAGGAATGAGAAAACATGAATGCAGAGGAAGGAGTGGAGAAACTCCATGACTTACAGATGAAACTGATGGCAGTTAGATTCACAGCAGGGAACTAGAAATAAACTTTTCAAAAGCAGTTTGCCTATGAACAGTTTGCAGTGAACAGCATTTCTGTCAAACCAACAATTAGCTGAGGTTAAGAAGTATTACCAGTTCAGTGACCCCAGAATCATTTTCTTAAAATAAGAGAAAAGAAAAAGGAGAGCCAGCTTGCCTTGTGGGCTTCCTCAAGTTCTCCTATTTTGTGTTTTGGCAGAATGATGGTACCAGCAAAGACGACTTAGAACTGAAGTAAATCATAGAGATGCCCCTAGATCTGATACATTATATGTCTATATGATGAATTATAGCCCTTCAGAAAGGTCCATTGTAATGAAAAAAGTGACCTTGAATGCTAGTGATGACAGTCCACCCGGGAGTGACTACTCAGATCCAAGAGCAAAAGCCAGTCTGCTGTAACCTTATCATCCTGAAATTCATGGTTTGCTGCCGGAAAGAATTTGAAAGAGATAGATCTGCAAACTTTAAAGTAGCTCCAAATCTGTCCTCTAGCTCTCGGCTCCCTGAGTACTTGCACATTCTCACATGCTAAAACATAGTTTTGGAGAAGTGGAACCTGATCGTTTCAAATATGTCTTGCTTTTGGAATGAACAGCATGAATTAATATACACAGAAAATTCCACAGGACAATCACAGATGTGTCCTGGTTTGTACGACATACACACTGGCATCTTAGACAGACTCTTTCCCATACTGCAAATGGTTTACTGCTATGTAGAGAAGTCCTACATTAGAAACTGATTTATTAACATACATATAAAAATAACATTCACATGAAAATATTTATTTTAAATGCAGTGAAGCTTGCCATATTCAAGTGATTAATTCTTTTTATCACTTTTCCTTTACGTACGGATCACAGCTTAGCAACAGACTTGAATATATGAGGTGCATGGCTAAAAAGATGAGAACTGCGGTAATATAAGAGTATATTGCTGACTTGTCTAAAGATAAAATGTTCTGACATAGTATAAAATGCAAATCATGTGTTATTGCCTTAAATTGTTCCAGTTCATTTATCTTGCTATGAGCATTCATTACAGCTAATTATTGCAACAGATTTTTATTATTCATAATTACTTTTTCACATTGTAATGATCATAAATTTTGAAAATTCCAGTCATCATCTGTCACCATTCATGCTTGTCAGATCTTTTTTTTGTACAGAACATTTTGCATACTCGTTATCATTAATATGTTTGTAGGCTGTTATTATTCAAATCTATTAAGGATCTTTTAAAGGAAATGCAATACTGTTTCTTAAATATATCCTTTTAGACCTAATGACAGCCTGATGCTGATACTAACTTAGAAAATGAAATGAAATGCCAGTAATTAAATGTAGTTTACTCCTTGCACTCACTCTGTCAGGCTTATGAATGCACCTACAGTTAGAAAGAAATTATTTCACTGTTATTATTATCCAGGCAGCAAGGCATTTTAAAGACCAGTTTGAAAAATGGAAAGGTTGAAAACATAAAGCATTCCTTCTCAGCAAAAATGGAGAATGAGAGAAACAGCAAAAGAGAGAAAGAAAACTGCTCACACAGCTGTAAGCCACAAAGCACTCACAGAACCAAGAAACACTCAATAACTTAAGCTCATCAATCTGGTCCCATTTTATGAGGTAGCTGTAGATGTCAGATAGCTGCTTCATCAAACAGAATAAACACAGAGGTTTTATTGTTGGAACCGCCACTATTCTGCAGTTGCACTTGGTTTGCTACTTCTGAATAAGCCAAAACACAAAGTCAGTACTTCCCTCAGAAGGGACTCTGATTTACTCTTTCCAGAACAGCAGATATTACTGGATATTTTCATAAAACATCAGAAAATGTTTTAGGTGATCTGAACCGTCAAATAAAGCAAGCACACAGAAATAAGAGAAATAAACCAAACCAATAACAGTAACATCTAGATTCACTGTGTCATTCGGTGCCATCAGAAGTCCTGAACTGATTTATCCTTGTTAACAGTGACATAAAGTACAGTAATGCTGGTACCATGCTAATCTATGCTATGGCTAATAGAGAAAAGGAAAGAATACACTACATATAAGACACTAGGGGGGTCTTTTATTAATGATACTCAAGTCTCTGAGGAAGTTACTATGGACTGAAGCTCACTAAATATGCTTGCAATTCACAGTGCAGATTAAATGACAGACAAAAGAAAGCAATTACAGATTTCAATTTTTCGTTGAGCTTGTGCTTAAAATATGATTCCAGCACAGTTATGGTAACTCTTTCAAAACCATTTGGACAGAATACAGTCTGGCAGCTTTAAAAGAAAACAGTCGCACATGTTTTGATAAAACTATTGTACCTCTGACACGAAAAGCAGAAGATAAGGAGGTTACCAGTCATGGTTGACTAAATAAAGCCTTCGACAGAACTTGACATTTGATGATCCAACTTGAAAGGTTATGGAGCACATTCTAGCCTGATTAAATGGGTCAGAGCTTTTCCTATGGACTATAGCCAGCAGGTTAAAGTCAATTGTGTGCCCTCCAATTGGCAAGCGATTAATGGAGATGTCTCCCCAGGGCACTAAATTGGGACCTTTACTCTCCGCTAATGATTAATGACCTGGTATTATACAATGCAGCAATAAAGAATAAGCACGTGATGCTTCCCTCGTGCAGTCTTTTCTAAATCGTTGCATTAGAGGTCTCAAACTTCAAGAAAAAGATAACAAAATAAACAGTTGAGCATATTTTAAGAGTTACTAGCCAGTAAGAACAGTACCCTCTATTCTTAGCTGAGCAATACAAATGCAGAATGATTCCACTTATTGCATTAATCTACTTGTTTTACTCAGTATAGTTGAGATTAGTATCTGGACTTTTTACTCATATTCCTAGGAGAAATATAATAAAACACTATGCAAATGTAATTAAGAATAAGAGAAAAAAAATCCTAGATATTTTTCCTATTAAATAAATAAGCTTGAAAGAATCAAGCTAAATATCTATCAGCAAATATCTTAAGACATCTTTAAGCAGACGCTCCATTGCTGAAAGACACTGTGGTGCAGACACCAGGACCATTTTTTGAAAATTTGCAATCCATCTTTTGGTCCCATTTAGAAGATGAAGTGATAGGTAATAAAAAATGTTCCACTACAGTTAAGAAAAGAGAGCTGAGACACAAGATTATCTTTTAAATGGAAATTAGCAGCAATGCTTTAGGAGGAAATCAAATATTAATTAAAGGTAGAAGAATTTTATTTGCACAATTACCTGAAATAGTTTGTCAAGCTTGTTCTTCACGAACTTTGTTCATAGCTAGCTGTATCTTTATTTGTTGTACCTTTACTTCCTTACGTTCCTTTCAAACTTCTAGATAGCTTTTGTGATTTTTGTGTGTGTCTTTTTTATTATTAGAAATAGAATTTGAATGTGCTATTTCAGATAAAGTAAGATATATTGAGAAAAGTTTCAGACAAAATTAGTCTGAGAATTGATGTGTGTTCAAAGGACATCAGATTTAACTATGCTCACCAGTTTGGGGAGAGACGGGAGGATGAGCTCATGGCTGACCCTGAGTTAATGTCCCTGCTTTTTTGAGCAAATCAAAATGAAATCACTACACATAAAATTTGTGGGAAACTTCATCAGAAGGGAAAAAGATACATGGCAAAACTGATCGTGGGAAGATATGTTTTACAAATGAGATGTGACTCTAAAAGGAAGCACTTAGCTAGGTAAAAAAATCAAAAAAGGAAACATTAAGATTTGAAAAGATCAGTGGATAGGTCTACACAGGGCTGTGAACAGGATTGTGTTTCTAATGAGGAATATATAGGATAGGATCTCAGATTTATGTTAATTGATATTTTAATCAATGAACAATAAAAAGAAACATCACATCACTGGTGATAATGTCTGGAAAAATTTAATGAGTGGAGAAATGCAAAGACTGAAGAGACATGATCACTGTTGCAATTACCAGTCTTACAAGTTCACTGGAAATACCATATCGCATTTGAAAGTTTTTTCCTAAATGATATATCTAGTACACACAAGTAATAATTTAAAAAAGCCCTTCAGTCAGGAGGTTAGATTAGGTGCTGACAGTTGTCCTTTACAGCATCACAGGCTATTAATCTCTAAATCAAATATATTTATTTATTCCCAGTTTTAGAGTTGTACTTGACAACAAATGAAAAGTTTTGGGTTTATGTCATGAGATTTCCTTGTGAAATATTGAGAAGATAGGAAACTTGTCATTAGTATATTAAAGCTCAGACTTTTAATACAGCCATCTTACAAAATGTAACAAGAAGGTAACATCTGTATTAAATTAAAACATATAATAATTGATCTGGGATAGTGTATTTCCTCTTCTTAAAAGTACAGAAATGTTGGTTGGAAGGGACTTAAACTATCCTTTTGCCCAGAGCAAGGCAAGTTAAATGTCTCAAAGTGTGGTCTGCAGCTGTTGCTCCTTATTATATCCTCTGATGCTGCTGACTGTGTCAGCTTTGTGACTGCCTTTCAAGCAGCTGTGAGCTCTCAGATCACCCCTTAGCCTCCCTGCTACCTAGCCTTATCACTACTTAGATACTTGTCAAACTCTAAAAACAATGCTGTCAAATACTGCAATCCAGGTACCAGTGAAAAGGGACACTTTATTCTTTTTCTCAGGAATGAAGAAAATACTTAGCATGTACCTTTCCTGTTCTAGGAGGTTATCACCAAGATAGCATACATCTCGAGCCTTTTCAAAACCAAAAACCTATTCTTCCAAAGTTGGCATGGGAAGCTTTTCTGGCTTCTTTGAAGCATCAGGCTGCTCTGAGGTAAAAGCATTTCTTGTTGTCTGCATCTTGGTCTAAATGCCCACTAATCTGGGCATCCAAATATGCCCAGATGCAACATGCAATATGCAATATGCACAATACAAATGCTATGTGTGTGTAATATGCATATTGAAGCTCTGAAAGGAGAAATTTAATAGCGTTTAAGGTTCTTTCGGACTCTAAGCAGCCCTCTTCAAGTTGTCTCTTCTACCTTGTATGCCACATCTCACTCTTGAATGGTAAAAGTGGGAAGATGTGTGGCGGAAAATTCCCACAACAGAATTAAACCTAACTAGTATCCCTTTTTATTGGCAAAGTACTGAACAAATATTGAAAAGGCACATCTAGAATATTCTTCAAACCAAAACTAAAAATTCAGCGGGTGTCTGAACTTAACCTTCAGCCACTGTAGAAGATTTCTTGAAAGCTAGAAATCCAGGAATTGTCAGCTGGCTACTGTAATCAACAGCAGGAAAAAACAAAACAAAACAAAACAAAATAAACACCTAGGGAGTGGTTCATCTCTTCCATCACTATTTTTGACTAGTATATTATTTGGAACTAAGATAACTCATTTGAATGGACCCTGTTTTACATATAATATGCATATTCAAACATGATTAATTGCACGGCATTTTTTTAGTGCCTATCTTGAAGGCAGCTCTAAATTACTGTTATTCCGGATTATCAGTCCATGACCGGACTGTAGGGAAGAGCATGCAATCTAAGATAAACACAGCCTAAAGATTTAAAGTATCATTGTCCAACATCTTAAGCTGCTCAGGTAATGAATTACAAGATATTGAAGTCTGTAAGGCACAAGTGAAACTATGAGACAAATATAATGCTACAGTCTGAACTAAGACTGCTTAAGGAAAATTAAATTTAACTAAATGATTACTTTAAATGAACCTACTGTAACTCTTTTATTCTGTAAGTTCATATAAAATAAGTTATTAGATCTTCCCATTTAAAAATATTTTTCTTGTTTATCGTGTTGGATGGAGCAGTGGGAGAGTAACACAGAGCTTCCATAAAATATCTAAGACAACAGTGAAAGATGACTATGATTAGTCTTTAAGTTCCTGTATTGTTTGTTTAATGATGTAAGCACATTTATTTTGCCAATGCAGCAAGTTATGCACTACATAAATGGACATCAGTTTTAGGTCTGCTGTCAGTTTGCACCCTAATGACCAGGACTGACTAGCCTTCATTAAAAAACACACAAGAAAATACTTAGATTGGCAAGTAAAATGTGCAGGGTGCTGTGGACCAGAGAGACCTTGTAATCAAAAAAACAGGGCTGAAAGGAGGCCACCCCAAGAGTGTGCACACAGATAAGGAAATGCAGACAGGACAGCATGATGGGAAATGTGCTCACACTTGTCTTGGGAATTCACATGAGCCCATCTGAAGTGCCTGTATGCTGATGCACACACAGCACGGGCAATGAACAGGAGGAATCAGATGTCCGTGTGTGATTGCAGGGCTACAAACACATTGAGATGACAGAGACATGGAGGGATAGCTCACGTAGCTGGAGTGCTGTGGCTGGATACAGGCACTTTAGGAAAACAGGTCAGAATGGCAAGGATGGGCAGTTGCCCTTATGTGACAGAACGGCAGGGATGCATCGTGCCCTGCCTAGGGACAGGTGATGAGCCAGCTGAGAGCTTACAGTTTGAGGTTAGAGAGTGGATCAACAAGAGTCATGTTGTGATGAGTGTCTGCTACTGTAAGTGTATCAGCTGACATAATACAAGATACTAGTTTCCTTGACAAACCTTGCCCTGTGTATCTCTTTAGACCACAGTAACACTATTACGGCTTTGAGTCTCCCACATCCTTACAGAACACCCTTAGGCATTAACACCTTGGCTATCATGGAACGGTTTATTTTCTCAAAACATCTAGTTTTTGTCTTGATAATGAATGAACCAATTGTTGAAATCTTACTTTTTTGTTTGAGAACAAAATTTTCGTTTTCTAAATATGTACCAATAGATCTGAAATAGTAAGTGAACAAATCCAAGTTTTGTTGATTGTTGAAGGAATTAACAAGACAAGACAACAAATGCCTGTCAAAAATAAAGGCTAAAAGGTACAAGTTACATGCCAAAGATTTTTAATTAGAAATCTACAAAAATGTGCACTGGGAAAGGAAAACCAGGAATTTATTTTTTAGGTTAGATAAAACAGCATGGGGAGACTTAATGTATATTATTTACCCTTAATGTTAAGCTTATGAGAGAATCTGCAGTTTAAGTCCACTTGAACCCACCGAAATCTGCCTGCTTCTGGAGTCAATAAAGTGAGATGCTGATGTTAAAACTGAGTCTATATGCAGTGAGAGTGCAATTAATTAACTAGCCCCAGATACTCTAGTTTATCTAATCTCTTTGTGGAGTACTTAAAGGATGCATTATTCTTAATTTGTTCTGCTTCACAATGGCACAATATACCTTCAAGTCTACCTATGCTTGTTGGCCATTTCACAAGCTTTTGAATGTCATCTTAAGCACTAAACACAAACAAAACAGCGTATTATCATAATTTAGTTAAATTTGGAGCAATTGTTCTTAACTTATTATTTTGAAATTCATTGCTTCTGCTGCAGTCATGAAGCACTTGTGTGCATTACAATTATTCTAACAGAAGATATTTTTTCTCAGTATAAACTCTTGCTTGCTTTGCAAAAAAAAAAAAAAAAGATAAACCCCAAAGTCTGCATAGAGTTCTAAATGTTAGGAAATAGATTAAGATGAGCGTTCCTATGTCTAACCATTCTTCATTATCTGTCCCTAATTTGTAACCAACTGTGGCTAGCTATAGCTTACAGCATTTTCGCTTTGCACCTGAATTTCCCTTTCTCAAAGCAAACTGAAAATATATTTTCAGGCAGTGAGTATTGATGTCTAACTCAGACAGAGTTCAAGATTTTAGCCTCCTTTATGAAAGATGTTGTTCATGTACATAAATAGGTTTCATGAGTGACTTTTATCCTGGCTGCACAGTATACACACAGGCTAATTACTTGAATTGACTCATTTCATGCAGGCAACACAAGTTTTCTTGAAAACAGCCTGAAGCAAAACTTAGAGTCTTTATATGTTTTCCAGGAAGACGAGATGTTACAGGTGCTCTGGAGAAACAATTTAGGAAGAAATTTTGACTAAATGCTGACTAAATGACTTGAGCCAAGCTGAATGAATACAAATAACAACCTCAAAGGTGAGCAGGATGTCCAGAGGTTAAGACAGCACTGCACCCCACAGGCTGGGGAGACCATTGATTTATTACGGTAACCAGTTTTTGATGGTTGTGGACTTCATTCTCTAACCTGCTGAGTGGGAGACTGTCGAGAGCCACTTTGTTAGCAGCTCTGTGTCCTCAACAAGGTAGAGTATTGCGTGCTCAGCCCAACAACTGCAGACAGATCTTTGGAGTTTGCCTGGACCAGGGGTGCGTTGTTCAGATGTTGCTGCAACCATCGACTTCTCACCAAGCCAGAGTGCAGTGTATCAACATTTTGACCAGCCAGAAATGGTCTCAGTCATTCCTCAGTTTCTGATTTAGATTTCTATCATCTTCCCCCATCTAACTTCCATCACCACTATCTTTCTACCGCCTCAGCTACATTAACTCTTTGTAATACAGAGGAGCACCCAGGACCCAAAATGAGTACTGTAGTGTGTAAATACAGAACTGCATGTAAATGTAAATGACTGTATGTGTAAAGGGTAGCCAGACCCACAGAGAATGCACACAATATAATTCTGGTTCTGCCTACAGTAAAATGTCAGCTGCTGTAATTGTGGCACATCCCAGCAAATATTGAAGGTGAGATGATAAATACAGATCAGCTTGACATCAGCTGTCACAAGGAAAACAAATGAACTTACAGTGATGGGAAAGGTGGAGAATACCAATATCACAGAGAAACTGAAAGGAAATAACAGAGTCAGATCTTGCCTAGTTATTTTAATTTATGATTAGATAGAATTACTGTGTTTAAAGAAGGGCATATAAGGCAGTTTGGAACAACTACAGCATATGTCTATCGAGCCTAGAAAACTGCCTCTGAAACAGGGTAAATATACAGTGATATTTCTCCTGCATGTGCTCACAACTTCCAACAGACAGTTAAATTATCTGTCATGCAATTAAAATACATGGGGTCTGTGTTTCCAATCTTTGGTGTCATTTATAAAGCACCAGTTCTTGGTGACTCAGGCTGTGGTTTCAGTAGCAGTCCTGGTTCCTCTGGTGTTACCCACACCTGTCTGTGCACTGTATTAATCTTTCTGTTCTTCCAGCAGAACACTTCTGTGCCTCTGCTGAGAGTAAATCTGGGCAAATACTCTGGTTTACAGTTTACTCGTGGAAAAAGAGAGAGAGAGAGAGAAAGAGAGAGAACAGTGTTTTCAAAGCCAAATCAGTTAGCTGCATGCTGACAGTGTGGGTGAGCAGACATTTGTGCCAGCACAACTAAAAGACCCATTCATCACAGCATGATGAGCTAGCAATTGAGAATGTTTCTACCTCTTGTGATTGTTGACAAAACCTTGACAATGGAGGGAAAGAGGCTAAAGTTTGTTATTTTTAAAGTCTTCCCCTCACAGACCAGGAGATGCCAGCTAACTCGCAGAACAGGACCTGTTGCAAGGACTGGAAGAGCCAGTGAAGGAGGCACTTTCAAAAGCTGAGGGAATCCTTAAAACAAAAGCTGCTGAATTGGAATAAGCACTTGTAACTGTGGACTCTCCTCATAGCAGCTGGTAGGGAACCACTTTTCTTATTTTTTTATCAAACCTTTCAGCCCATCTTTACCCTGTCTTTTCCTCACAATTGTCGAATACTGCCTCAGTCATAAAACAGACACAAAGCAGGTATACTGCAGCACTCAAGCTGTGCCTGTTTTCAGTCTGTAGTTTTTGATTTTTCATACAATAAGTGAGTACCCTTTCCTACTGAGATACTTTCAGTTATAAATGCCTCCATTGTAGAGGGTGCTCTGGAGGGAACTGGTTCAGATAATGCAATGCTGAAAGGCAGGGGAACATTTTTCCTAATTGGACTCTTGAGTTTGGAAAATCTTTCTTTACAGGCTGGAGGAAATACTTCAGACTGAATGTCAGGACAAGAGATGATATATAAGAAAGGGAGACTGAAAGAATCTAAGGTAGAGCCTAATTTATGACTCTTGAATAAATCTTTTTTGATAGATTGCATTCAGTCTGCGCTCAGTTGAAACTCCCTTAAACTGCAGTCCTGTCTCCTTCATTTGCAAAGATTTTAGAAATATTCCTCCCTCTCTTATCTTCGGTGTTCAAATGACCGCAAGCATTTTTCAGTCTAAGAATACTGGTCCATATTAATTCCTAGTTTAATATTGTGGCTTTGTGCCAGAGATCATTTTGGCCCATTTTATGTAACATGACAAAAGGAGCACTGTAGAAGTAAAGAGGATTTAAAGAGCATAATGAAGAGCTGCAGCATTAGCAAAGGATAAAAATAGTTGGGTAAAAAAAGAGAAAGGAAGCAAAAATATCTTGAGACAATGTGTAGAGAACTGCAGGGCAATAACCCCGCTGTTAGAAAGGTAAACAACCATTCTAGCTTTCATTTGAAACATGTAGCAAAAACCTGAGAAAAGACAAGAAAATATGGAATTTCTCTTCTCTTACAGACAATAACATGCAAAAGACAGTAGAACTAACATCAGACATAAAGTATTTGCTCCTTTAATTTGCTTTGTAACTTTATATATGGGAGGTCTGCGCAGTTTCCAAACTTAACTGGATGCTTTTTAACCAAGTCTAAGAAAATTACCCCAGAAGTCCCTGTCTTAGGAAAACTCTGAAGTCACTTGGCACCTGCCTGAAAACTCCCTAAACATGTAAATGACACACTTGGTTGTACACATATTCCTGTTTTTTTATATTTTGTACAAAGGACAACCAAGTATCCAGACAAGTTAACTTGGAAGAGAGAGAATGGCAGGAGAAATGTACACTGACAGAGATTAGTGAATAATATAGTACAGAGAACAAGAAACAATACAGACTCAGTGTATTTATTGCATTAAAAGAACTAGGGAATCCTTAAGTGAGAATATTATGTGTGTGTATCAATCAAACCATAATTCATATAGGTCAGTTGTAGAATTCTTGGTAACAAGATGTTCTAGAGGCCAGAATGGCAAAGTGGTTCAAAAGAGGGTTAGGCAAAGTAATGGATTATTTTACATTTACTGATGTATATTAAATACAACCTTTAAAATGCAATCTTCCAGACTGCTAGAAATATACCACGGGAGGATTACTCTATATTGCTAACCATTATCAGTCTAGATGGAGACAGGTATGAGGTTAACAACTCATATGTTGGGAGCTGCTTTCCTTTTGACTATTTTATAATTTGATGATTGCTCGACTGTGAAGGGAAACACTGACAGAAAATCCCTCACAATGGGTCAGAAAATTCTTACAAGATTTCTATTTCTAGGTAGATTACCTAAACATTAGTAATACATGTATGTACATGTATGTATGTACACATATAGGGAGGAAAAGCATCACCTATAGTTTCAGGCATCTTTTTAAAAGGGCAAACTACACCAACTTAGAACCCAAAGCTTCCTACTTGGAAACACTATGTGGAGACTGGAATTACAAGAAACAATTCTGCAAATTACTCATGCACATATCACAAAACTTCCCATTTTAAAAACTAAGAAAAGTTTAAACAGCTAACTTCTATGAGCCTTATGTGCTTTTCAGGTGACTGCATCTTTGATTTTGCTTTCTAACTGTACCTTTTGGATTGTCTTCTACATACTGTGCATTTCTCCAACCTTACTATAACTTTGCTCCTTTTTTTTTTTCTTAATCTTATTTTTCCTAACCTTATTTCTGTTCTGGCTGCTGTCTGATTCATGTGTAAAGTTCTTTTGGGGGTTTTTAGTAGTCTTTTGCAGAGCAAGGAGAATAATTAAAATAATTCCTGTTGTCAAACATGGGGATTTTTTTGGTTCCTATTCATATGACAGCATTTCTGCCCAAGCCAATTTGGAGTAGCTGCTCCAGTGATAACATATATATTGATATTAAACGCAATATACATATTAAATTGCTTCTATCTACTAATTCTACAAAAATCATATTGCTTACATTATTTTCTTTATTGTAACCTTGGTGAAATTTCACCAAAACCAACATCTTTATTTTCCAGCTAATTATACATATACAAAATGTGCATTTGGTGCAAGAAAATAGCCAGTGAAAAATTATTAGTATTCCTGTGTTGCACAATATTATCAGAATTCAAGTTCCATAGCTGACACATATAGTGGACAATGCCCGTGACTTTATTGTTATTTTACCCTGACCAAAGGCTAGCAAGAGATACCAACTCTCAAAAATTGAGTGATAGTTAATGGAAACTGAGTAAAATGTTCATCAGTTTCAAGCCTAAAATAAGTGAAGCCAAAAGGAGGCTGGACATATGGCAGGAATTTGACTGTGCAGTGGGTCATAAATAATGAGCCGAATTACTCAGTTAAAGAAATCTTAAAGCAGCCAAATTCAAGGTTCTCCATCTGGAAACCAAGAATGCAAGCTATACCTCAAGAATGGTTAAAATTATCTTGGAAAGCAGTGATTCAAAGAAAGACATATGGGTCACTGTAGATAATTACATCAGCATAGCTGTCAGAGCAATCTGTGGCAAAGAAAGCTAATGTAACATTTATGAGCATAACCTGAAGAACATCAAGAAGAAGTAGGGAAAGTTTTACCTTTGATATAATTTAGCTGAGGAAACTCCCTCCATGTTGATTTTCGTGGTCCATATTTGATGAAGGATGTGGCAGTTTCCAGTGAGAGATCCGTGAGGAGCAAAGGCCAGAATGATGAACAGAAACCAAGCATTTCATAACAGGGTTTATGAAGTCTTCTTGAAAATATAGGCAGAAAATATTGAATATTTAGTATGCATAGTATTAGCTATATTACATTGGTGCTAACTTGTCTAAAGTTACTGAAGTTTTCTGGGAATGAAGTTCATCCAATTCTTTTGATACAGACAGACATCAAAGATAGCTATTTCACAGAGATCAACATTTCACAAAGATGTAAGACTTTATCAAAATGCACACACTTTGGACTCTGAGCAGTGAGCAGCGATACAGTTACATGATCACTTACTAATAGAAATGAAGAAGTACTCAAGAGCTAAGATGTTGAGAGAACCCATATTTTTCGTGTGCTATAGATCTACAGAAAATGACACAGGAAAAAAAAAAAAAAAGGACAAAATAGATTTTTCCAAATAAGAGCCAAATCGAAAGCACAGAAGAAAGCAAACACTACTGAGTGTCTGGTTTGGGAACTCTGCTGTGCTACTGGTGAAGCAGTCACCATATGGAAAATAAAGAGGTCTAGCAAATTCAAAACACCCTTTAGTTCTACTTTTTGCAAAAATCCGTGAGTGTCTAGAACAGCAAAATAAAGATGTAATTGAATATAAAGGGTGGTGATGGTGTCTCTCATCAGCATTTTTGCTTCATGGAAAAACAGTAACAGCACCAGAACATTTGCAGTGCATAGACAGGTATCTAGATGTGACAGGTGAAGTAAAGAAACCCAGTGCCAAATAGGGCATAAAAAAAAAATCAGCAAAATGCAGGCTGGAGAATAAAGAACCTAAAATTGTATCAAAGATGAAATTGCATGGCAGTTCTTCTATAATGCACTATAATAATAGACAAACGAGTGCAATACAAAAGGACCGTTTTCAAATGTGCTCTCCCTGCTATTAACTTCATAGCACAATAACTAAGGAAAGTGGCCTTCCCCCTTCCCTCAGTATTGACCTAGAGCTGTCAATTTTAAGTATCCATGTACTTGTATAAGACATTTTTAATGTCAACCCACCTAGCAGCATTCAGGAAATCGGTAAAAAACTTATAATCCTTTGCAGTAGATTTGTCACACAGAAGTGCTACTCAGAAATCAAAACTGAAGGCATGCCTAGCAACCCCTGGCTTCATTAAGCACCAGAGCATCTTCACCATCAATAAGAACAGAGTAGAACTACAGACACTGATGACAAAGAGTTCAAAACTCTTTTATTCTGTTTTAAATATGTCCTCACATGCTTTTTGCAAATGTACACATATTTGTGCATCTTAGACATGCAGCTGTAATACAAATGTAGTCTGGCCTTCTAACTATGTACATTTCACAAGTTTCTGATGAAATGCTTTGAATTCATAGTACCATGACCAGTGGAATCATGGCTTTGTGAGTTTACTAGCTAATAAAGGGGAAAAAATAATATACCTTATGAATTTAATCTTTTAAGTCTTACATCTTTCAAAATCAAAACTTAGCCCTCAAAAAAAAAGGTATTGTAATCATCAGCAGTGTGCCATACTGACTCTTGAAATGTGTATACTGACCCCATGTGTATACACCCCAGTGTACTCTATGATATTTTGGAATTTAATATTTTTAAATGTTTCTTCTTTATATCTTCCTGTATCAAATTGCCTACAATAATCCATAAGCATCACTTCACATTTTTATTAGACAACATAATACTGTTGTTTAAAGGACTGCGCTCTCTGATGAGACATGAACACTTTGACAGAATTGTTTGCATCATAATGCTGCCACACAGAAGCAGATGAATTTGGGAAGCTTTATTATCTTAGACAATCAACTTTGAAATTAGATGTTATCTCAAGAGAAATTTGGAATCCCAAGAACAGCAAGGAACAGAATGAATCAAGCAGAGTTATAACCAGACAGCAGTTCAAGAGATTTACCTCTTGCTCACGGGGCAGCATGCTTCCCGAAAGAAAACTCTCTGCTAGTATTTTAAGACCACATCTACTCACAGAAATAGCACTTATTGTCATTATGGAAGTTAAATTACAGACATGCATTGACACTGATCAGTCTTCCTCTTGATTTTCCATGAGAACTGAGTTCAAATTGCCTTTGAAAATCTCCCTCTGTGGCAGGAAATTTTATGTCCACTGTACTGTTTAAGTAATGTAAAACAGGCCAATAGCTGTACTATCTTAGGCTGTGATCCTGTCAGATTTCATAAGGTGAGCAATACCAGGCATTGAAGAGGAGACCTCTTCAAAGCAAAACCAGATGCTGCAGGAGGTGGTGCTGGCAACTCAATAATTGACTTGCTTCTCTTCGAGTTAGTGCTGACCTGAAGACTTCACAGCCCAACCTGGTGCTGAGGGGTACTGTCAAGAATCCTGGCTTTCAAATTCAATGTGAATCAAAATCTGTGCTTAATCCTCCTCCCTAATGGTATAGCTGTAAAAATCTGGGGGCTCTCAGGAGAAGGAGGGAACTAGTTACTAGCAAGAACAAAGGAGGACATGTGCTTTTCCAGACTATGCAACTGATATAATGGGTGGGTATTCATGTGTCTCCGATAGGATTTGATACACAATGTGCAAGTCTGAAGGCACAGGGATTTTACAAAAAGTGTAAAATGTGAATTTCCTTAAATACAATGATCTGTTGCTACTAGTAGCCATTCTGCAGTAGAACCTGTATATTTCTATGCAAGCTATTTTTAGACATGTTTTTTACAAAAATAGTACAGTTTAGGTTGGAGATCAGGTCTCACATATTCACCTTATTCATATTGATTCTCTAGTATGTTGCCCAGTCGTGGGGTAATATTTTTTTTCTACTTTTTTGTGTTGTGAATGTAATCTGGCTTGTTATGAAAAGTACTACGAAAACGGACACACTTGAAAATGTTTGTGACCCAGACAATTTTGTACACAACAGTTTCGCAGAGCTCAGCTGTAATGGCTCTTGCAGAATGGACGTTGCAGACAATAGTGTGGAAGCATAGCAAACCCTACTGGTGTGCATAAAAGTTCATCGCTGCAAAATGTCCATAACACAGATGCCCTTAACCCTTTTCTACTAACTGAAGTCAGAAACTGATCTTCATTCATTACTCATGTTCGCTCAGGTGATCATCTATAGTGAACAATGCCACAGATGGCAGCCTAGATGGGAAAATAATACCTTTTCTTATTTCAACAAAGTCCACCAGGCTGTCCAGAAGCCCGAGGACTAGAAGAGATCTCAAGGAGCCAGTAAATACAAAGCCTTGCAGACATGCACTTAGAAAGTGGAAAGATTAGTCAAGAAAGGCCCAGTACTCATATACGGCACACGTGTCACCTTTCAAAACCTGTTATATTTTTAAGAAATAGTTTATAGTATGTTTATGACATCATAGCAGCTTGGTTATGACAGAGTACCATAGACAACAGAAGGGAAAGAGCTTCATCTACTGAGAAAGCTCCATGTCCAATGCCCCCTTGTCTTATTTATGTCATCAGTCTTCAGGCTGGAGCTACTTTGATGTGATTTAAATAGCCTGTCATTAGGTATTCACTAGCATAGCTATATTCATGGATAACACATTCATCTATTAAAGGCATGTGTAAATATCACAAATGTTTTCCTAAGTGGTCTGCTGTTGTTTTAGCTAAAGTTAGTTAGCACTTCAAAGCAATGTGGAGTCTGGCTTTTGGAATATTTGTAATAAAGCCTTTCCTTTTCAGCTTCCTATAGTGTGCTCTTCCTGAACCACAAGCAGGTAGCATGAATGAAATAGTGGTGATAGATGCACTAAAATTTGCTATGAAATTGCCAGCATTTTTTGTTTTTTTCCAATGTCCCTTCTTTGCATATGGGTCCCAAATGTGTACTGAGGGGAAAATTATTCCTACATAGAGAGCTAGGCCTACCAGCCTTATAAATTGTTTCTTGTAACAGTTTGTTTTCTTTCCTCTACCCTCATGAGAGCCTAACAAGCCATACACTCTCATCACATGGTGATTACAATTAGTGTATAAGGCTGAAAATGCAGTATGAGTAATGCATCTTGTTCTGTGTTAAACGAATCTTCTGTTGAAAACTAGAAGAAAAATGCTATCCCAAATATTAAAAATAAGTAAAATCTTAGTAGATTAATTGATAGCAGTTTAGGTCCTTTCTGCAGTTAGCTAATTGACTCCTGATTATCTTGTGAAAGGCACAGTGTCTTTCATTCAACAGTTTTTAATCTGACACAGTGATGTTTCTGGTTTTCGTGCATTTGCATTTTATTGGAAATAAATTCTGTCTGAATGATAATGAGACATAAACAATGCCAATGAAATATTCAGTCTGAAAGCACAGTTTCTAAATTTCCTTTCTGAATATTAAGATTTGAAACAGGGCTGAGTTTTATATCTCCTGAATTACTCTTTGAGCACTGCTGCTTCTGGACTACATATGCAGGTGCCAGTGTTCTGGGCATTTGTGGGCTCTTGTTCTTCTTACAGTAGTATTTTTAAAGTCATTCCTTAATTCCTCTTTAACCTCTTCTCTGTAACAGTTGATAGAACACATGCTTTGTGTTACATATTATTTCTTTAAACTTAGAAAGAGGGAAAAGATAGAAGTAATTTGAAATTATGTCGTTAGCATTTTTAACACTATATACTTCTAATGAAAATGTTTACAAGCCAAATGTATTATTTTACTACTGCTTTCACTGTGCTGTAACTGAGAAATAGTCCTCACATCAAAGTATGACCTGTCAATATACTCTCCTGATACCAAAATAAAAAAGAACTTGTATTCACCCCACATAAATCCACTAGTCTCCAAAACTCAGGGCTTGAGTCTCACAAAACATAAATGTAGATTTGGCAAATTCAGGTCCACAGACATTTCCAGAGAAGGCTAAATGTAATGTAATATGAATGAAAAAAAAGATTAAGCCTTCCATTTTCAATTAAAAATAATTCATTATTAAATTTCATAGAAAAGGTGCCAGTCAGCTGTGATTTTTATTTATCTGTTCATTTTACTAATACATTAGAAGAGCAAAAATAGTATTTTCTTTCCAATAGACCTGTTCATTTGACAAATATTTTGTATTACTGGTTGACTACTCAGCATGCCTGCCTTTTGTTAACATCATTGACAAAGGAACAGACACACGTCTAGGGTACCCAACTGTGTATTAGCTACACTACAAATCACCTGTCTTCACTCGTTAGCTCCTGCATTGAAACACACAAGGGAGCTCAGGTGTTCATGTTACCAAGGCATGAATTCTCAAAACTGTTTTTTTCTTAAACTAACTAGTGAACTATCATGGATGAATGGGAAAGCAAAAATAAGAACTGGTGTATTGTTTTATAAAAGTTGACACTTTTATAAAAATAGAGATTGAAAGCCTAGCCACAGTGCTGTTGTTCAGTGTCTGGAGTCACAGAGAAAGCAGAATGTGAGCTGACATCTTCACTCCCTTTACGCTTAAGGGCAGAGGACAACCTCCTCTAATAGTGACAATTTTTTTTATTCCATTGTCTTGGGGAAGCTCTGCAGGACTTTGGATCTATTTTCATCTACAAATGTATTTTAGTTTTCATTTTTTAAATATGTTGCATTGAAAATCCATCCTGTAAATCCAGTAACAGTATTGACACCATGTTCCCTCTTAAGAGTTCAAGAACAGTTGAAAAAAGCACTATTAATTTTCTCTTTCACTGACAACAATGGTGTGTGTCTCTTCTGACTAGTGTACACACTAGGTAAATAACAATATAAGGCTCGTGATCATCTTAGAAGTCTTGATTTCACATGTGAGTTATTCAAATAAGTATAGGTTAGGTTTACTGAATTAATCAAATGTGTTGTTAGGCAATTGCCTTCTGGAACCTCTTCCTTAGAAACCCCATATCCTATCATTTCTCAAATAATTGTAAACAGTCAATAATAATAGAGCTTCTATCACTCCCCATAGTAGTTAATCAATGATTTCATTAGAGTTGAACCACATACATTGTAACTACATTTGATGCTATCCTATTTGCAACAGAGAAGTTACAGAGAACTTTTTTAAAGCCTGTTTGTAATCTTTATAATATTTGGAAGCTTTTCTATCAAAGTCAATGACAACAGAATCAATTCCAGTATATTTTAAAAATAACTTACTTAATGTGCTGAAAAACAGAAGATAGATGTCAGCTCACAGTGTACGTACGCCTGAAGACTTGGAGATCATGTATTTAACTTAATGAATAAGAGAAAGCCTCCAACGTCTTGTATATAACACATCTGTAAAGCAATTCTGGTTTTGTGTGAAATACAGATAACTTTTCCCTGGGCTGCAATGGCAATAGAGAGGAAGGTTACAGCATTGCTTCACCAAATTGATTCTGTTTGGGAACTGCCTTTCTCTGCCTTTGTGGAGCAGCTTTTAGGAGCACAGCTATAGGCTTTTTTCCTCCACATAGGGCATACAAGGAAAATCACACCACTTTGAGGAATATCATATTAGCTTAAGTCATTCTTCATCTGAGCATTTAGGTTTTCCTGGATGTCATCTACAAGGCAACACTAAAACACCAAAACATATGTTTAACCTTAAGCATATATGTGGTTCTCTGAAGCCTTCCAGATCACTCACATACTTAAACTTAAGTAACTGTCTAAGCTTAATTAGAGGGAAGCCAAAAGAATAAATTTCCTTTATTATTTCTGATGGTCTTCCACACAGATACAGAAGAAAAAAAAAAAGCAAGCAGAATGTAATCATCATCATATAACCACACAAATCTAGGAAGATAAATTCAGAGCAGGTTGGGTTTTTTTAATTCATAGTTTGATACTGATAATATTTTAGTTGGCTTCTGCTGTTCCAGCTCTAACAGTTCAGTTAAACTTTCTGTTTCTTTTTTTGGTTGTTTTCAAAAAAGTCTTTAAAGTGGTTATCTGATAGTCATGAGTTTACAGTTTCGCATGAACTCACCCATACACATCCCAGTTTGCAAGCTGTAAATCTATTGAGTTTTATATGGATTGGAATCACATACTGTATCTTTGCACAAAACGGCAAAGAGAAAGTGGTTACTTGACATGAAGTTCTTCAGTTCTATCCCTGCCTTTTCAATATGTATCTATAGCCCTTATTTAATGGACAGTATCCAAATCCTCCTTGTGGACCAAATCACTCATTTTCTCAGTGGCTTTTCAGTCAGGGTCTCAGTAATCTAGAAATCGGAATACTTTCCAAACCTTAATTAATGTATTGTTGCACAATCCTGTGAGAAAAGAGATTATACTCTCCAATTAACAAATAGGGAAGTGAAAAAATGTAAGGTAAAAGCATACATTACATCAAATGCCTATTCTAATATACATATATTTTATTTTCTTGCAGTACTGAACGTTAGATAGCACCATATATTTTGAGGGTAGAAGACCCTTGGATTTACGTATAGCTGAGAGTACAAGATAGAACATTTTCAAAACAAACAGAACATGCTCTAGAAAATGAATATTAGTATGTGAGAATTTTGATTTAACTGGCTCACTTGCCATTGTAAAAATTCAGAGATAGTTAGAATTTATTTTTTCCATGGCAGCGTATTCATTTGCTTGAACTGTGAAGATTCATTTGCTTGAACTGTGAAGATTTATTTCCTGTTCCACTGAATTGCTCCTTCAGCCATGGCAAATATATGCATTTCTGCACTAAACCAGGCAGACATTATACAGACAATAGCTCCTCTCAATTGATAAGCTCTGCTAAGCTGCAGAATCTTTATCCAGTGAGGCAGAAGGAAAATATTAAGTCAATTGATGACGATACAAATTGTATGACGTGTTAAAGTTTGGACAATTAAAAGGAGCTCTCTATGTGATATATACTGTAATAGCATAGATGTTCATTTCAAATCCATCAAAAGGTGTCTCACAAGAACTAAAGATAGATTTCGAAGAGAGTAAATGCTACTAAGTAGTCCTGTCACAAGATTTCATGACAGAAATGCAATTACCTGACATTACCAAGTACTTAGGTAACATAATTCAAGAGCAGAGGTTGTAACTTACTACAATCTAATTTTTGATTTCATTGTTGTTTGACTTTGCACAGGTTTTGGTGTCTAAACACCGAAGATAGAGGGGGAAGAGGTAAGACACTAGCGTTATGTCTATTAATTGTCTAGATAAATTAGAAACAGAAATCCCTGCCAGTAAATATGTGGGAGTTGTATGAATTAATTGGTCTGAATGGCTTTGGCGAGTTCTTTTTGCTGGGCAGAAAGGTTTTCTCTTTGTTTCGGGCCTGTGAAGAGGAGGAAAGGACTGTTCACTCACCAAGGAGAAAAGACTCATGAATGTAGGAACACAATAAAACTGATAACCCAGAACAAATTTCAGGCCAGTTGCATGTCTGGTGGCTCCAGGTATGTTATATTAGATGGACTGCTACAAACTATATCCTCAGAATATTAAAGTTTTCAGGTTGTAAGAAAAAAACAGAGATATTCTAATCTCACATGCCTAGGAACAACAAAGAAAATATTACTGTACATTCCAGATAACTCTCATAACAAAGAGAGCAACTGGCACCAGAACTCCACAAAACTGAGTTTTTTTCATTTAATTTCATGGGCTTTTTTTTTCCCCATTTGTTCCTAATGTTGTGGAATATTTTTTATAAATAAACCATCACCGAAACATAGTAAAAATGGGGAAATGGGTGGAATATTTTATTTATTACTTCCATACTGGCAACTTTACCACAAATCTTGGTATTTTCCTCAGGCTGAATCAGAAAATAAAAAGCAGTTCCTACAGCCATTACCAGGATATATTGCAAAATTAGTTCATCTGAATCACAAAAATTATTTACATATTAAAACAAAAGCAAATGATGTTGCTTTCCTCTGCAGTGTTGTATCACTGTTTTGTAAACAACATAATTCTCATTAGAGTGACAGGGTGGGAAGGATTTGTATATTTATCCTCTATGTGGTACAAGTACGCATATTGTAAATGTGTACGGTTCAGTAATCCGCGTCTATTGACCTTGTCATTCTGATCCCACTGAGAAAGTGGGAACTGTATTTCACATCTTTTATTTACTCACAGGTCAAAATTAGTTCTATGGCCTATGGGCTCCCTGAAGCTACTTCTGTGATTCACTGAATTGCTTCTGCTGTGTTATTGCACATTAGAAACGAAATAGCTGCCAACAGCAGTTGCTTTCTGACCGATACTGCAGGCCAGATATACTTATATTAAAACATGTTACAAGAGGTGTCTTCAGAATAAAATGAGTATAACAATATTTAACTAGCCATTATGGATGAGAGCAAACTGCACTTGAGCTGTATTTAGTTCCAAGCCCAGGAGAAGGTTCCAACTTAGGTTTAAAACCATTTTTATTAACTATGTCAACATTATTTGCCTGTATCTTACTGGAAGATTAAACTGCTTTAGCCTGAAGCAATTTTGAGCCATAGTTGAATGAAAATGTAATTTACACCTGCTCTTTAGGATACATTTCAAAATGAAAATGATCAAAAATGCAGGAAATTAGAGCATAGCAATCTTACGGGATCCAAGATTTTTCCTAAACTCTCAGCCAAAGCGTACACTCAGCCACATCCCAGCTCTGTCTGGATGAGACCTGAGCATGAGCAGCAGGAAGAGGAGCACAGGGAACAGCCTCCCGAGCTGGACAGCCATGCGATTAGCATTGTAGGAGCACATACACCTCTGCACATAACTGCAGACAGCATCCTAAATAAAATCTCTCAATAGTACTAAGTCAGAAAACCATATAAATGTATGCTTAGAGACGAGTAAAGGCTGCATTAAAAGGCTTTTCCAGATCAAGTATTTACACAAGTTTTTCAATTAAATCTGCACTAATGGAAATGTTTTGACTTCTTCATTGTCATGGACTTTCCAATGTTGTATCATTGTCCATTTCCATGACAGGATGGTACATTTCTTATATTTTTTGTATCAGCTTTTAGTAAGTATTCATTTACACTTTGTATGCTGCCTGCTGTAAGCATGTTTGTAGCAATAAAGCTAATTTTAAAAGCCATTTGGTTAAATTAACTTTTAGCACTCAGGAGCTCCTGGTATCTTCTGTGCACACATAGATAAATAAAACACCACAGGATGCATCTACTATTTTTAATAATCATTTATATTACCATTTAGACATATAAAGCACTGGGCAAATATTAAGTCATCTTTCCCCTTTGCAATGTTCTCTTCACTCTAATCAACATTTTCACAAGTCACAGAGCACCAAGAAAATGTATTGATATCAACAGCAAGGCAACAACCTTTGGAGCCAGATAATTTTCTTTTTGTGCCCACCCTTGCAGTGATTGAATGCCAGTCTGACACTGCACGTTCTGAACCCTTTGAAGTCAAATCCTAGCAAAATATTTCATGTCATTTCAAATTGAGAAAGACAATACAGCTTTCTTGAATCAGTGTGGCCATTTTCCAATTTTAATAAAATTCTCATTTCTGTAACACATAACCCTGAGTCACATAGCTCCTTAAATTCCAAATTATTTCATGACAAATTTGATATACTGAGTTTTACAGGCCTAACACAATTTTAAAAGATCATTTTTAAAAACACAACCACAGCTGTTTAGCTCCCGTCTTCCTTGCAAAGAGCTTTATTTTTCAATTTTAATCCAACAATCATGGAAAAATATCAATAGACAGTAATATGAGTAAATGTATTACATTAGTATATAATACACTTATGTCACATTTGCTTCTCAATGATAGTAAATCCACCAACACCATCAAAATGAAACAAATATTAAGATATCATCAGTTTACAGACATTAAAAGTTTAAAACAGCTAAACCTGGAAGAAAAGCGTTATCATTAAGAATTGATTGGCCACAGAAAGTTAACTATCCATATCACACTCATAAACACAATAATCATGTTTGCGAAATGCTACTGCATAATTAAATATCAAAAGCAAAAGTATTGGAATAACTAGACAGAAATGTTGGGGTTTTTTCCCAAAGTTTGAAATTATTTTGTTTTCCATAGTGACTTATTACTTTAACTGTACATGAAAGAAGGGGGAAAGTTTTATTTCCAACACATAATAAATATTCAGTGTTCTAAAGAAAAATGACTTGTGGCATTTTTGGCAAAACTACAAGCACGTTCTATAGTATTGAATCAAAGCTCTTATCATATGATTCACTAAAAATGTGAATCAACAAACACTATATTTGGAAAAATCATTTACAGAAGTTTATATACTCCTAAGATTTCAGCAGTAATAAAGGTCTTCTGTATTAAAAAAAATAACTTTGTGTAAATGAAAATATCTATGGTGGCAATCTTTACAAGAACCCATCAGATTTTACCCTCAATTCATTAGGTAAAAAACTAATTTACCACAGTCATATTATTTATGACTGATTATTTATTACTTCTATATATGGAAAAACAACAGCCTGGAGAAATATTTGTTAATGTACTGGCCCAGATCCTCTGGCATGCCTGGCCATTGCATAGCTCAGAATTATGCATAGAGCTCCTCCTTGTTGGTGCTGCAGCTCTCCTGCTTTCATCTGTGAAGATCTGAAAGCCACGTAAAATTTGAAGTATCAACTTGCTTCCCTCAGGAACCTCTACATAGATCTTAAAAAACTATGGACGTTTTCTCCTCTTTGGCAACTTACTGTGGAAAGTGGCATAAAGGTCTTTTTAAACACCTCAGCTTTTTGGAGGATCAACCTTAACATACATACAGTAGGACAAATTGTAAAGCCAAATTTTAGCAGACAGGAAAGATTCATGGTTGCCATGCCACTTTAATCTGTGTCCCAAAAACAGTGAATCAACTCCAAGCTTACATACACAATCTCCAAATAAGGCTGGAAGAAAATATGCTTACATGGTTGTTTGTCAGGACAATATAATGAATTATTTACTGTTTACAGTGTTATCTGAGAACCTGAATATCATACTGAAATGAATATCGAAAGAAGCCATCATTATGACTGGTATTACAATAAATGACACATAAATTAGTAGTTTTCCAATGAAGATTTCTTAATTTTTCCACTGACTGATAAAATTATATATAAAAAGCCCAATTTTCTATGCAGCTTAGAAACCTCTGTTTCGATCTTTTAAACATACCACTAGCATTAGGCCTACCCCAACATCTCTGCTACTGATTATTCTCAACAACCAAATGCTTGCTAATGAAACAAATGAAGGAGACATGTTAAGGTGCAGAGAAGTTTTTTCCAAACTCCCAGGTAACACAACAAGAAATGCCTGAAGGAGACACCAGAATATGATCATTTCTTGGTAATATGGAGGAAAGGTTGCCCCAGAAGGGCCACACAGGACAAAAAATAATTGAGTATCGCAGTAAAGTGTTATAATCACATGAAGCTTTTCACCAAAAACTTGCTGAAAAGTCAAAGAGAACTACAAAATTAAAAACAACTATCTGTTTTGTTAACCAGTTCGTATTTTCAGGTAAATCCTCACTGAAATATGTGATCTGGCCTGTAAAGATAAGGGGTAAATGTCATACAGTGGTAAAAAACACATGGCAGCTTTCTACCAGGAGATACAGAAGTATTCATTCCTTTGTTCTTTTTTTTTTTCCGCCCTGTATCTTCTCCCATATAGGAGGAAACAATCCTCTCAGTAAGGAAGAGTTGTAGGGGGATTGATTAGTTGTAAAAAAAAAAAAAAAAAAAAAGAAAATAGACTCAAGGAACTCACCTTCAAAGCTAGGATTTTAAAGATCTAGAAAAATTGCCTGTCACAGTTCAGCGCAGTCAAGAGTTTGAATCAAACACCTTACATAAATGTAGAAAATACTTTATTTATGGTTATCCACAAACTTCTCACTTCTTTCTTCTTCTAACTAAACTAAGTTACTGTAGGCCTCATAACTGCAATCATATAGGTATCATAGTAGGATGACAGATACAGATGCTTCAAATTCATATTAGAAATTTATGGTACAGATTTAATAATAATGTTGCTGCATCAGCTGTTTGATTTAAGCATCACCATCACCATATAACTTCCTCCTTGGGAGTGAATTAACACAGGTAGGTTAGGCAGATTGGAAATAAAGTGGGAGGGACCTGAAGTATGTTCAAAGTGGCTCATCAGAAGTAAAGTTTTTTGTTTCATTATAATCTGAATTTAAGCTCAAAATCCATTCGTTTTTCAAATCCTCCTACATATTTAGGTACGAAGACTAATAATATCTTCCCATTTATTTTATAGTAGGTGGAAAGAAAACTAGAAGAAAGCAGCACCTCCCCTTCTCCCCTTGGAAATTCCACTTCATCTTTTGAACCAACTAAAAAATTGGTATTCCCTTATCTGAACAGAAAGTATTTTGCTGTAAAATGGCAGACATTGATGATAAATTTAAGAACAGGCAGGCAGGAAACTGAAATTCCATTGGCATATGGATAACAAGAAATAGAAAAGGAAGAAACAGCCCCCAGCAAGTAGGTTTCAGTGATCTGGGTAAACAAAACAGATAATACTGCACAGTGCAGCTACCACAGTAGGCACTCTGAAAGCAGACAAATTCTCATTCAGCCTGTAGTTATAGCCCTGTTAGTGCTGGTCTAAGGTGCATGAGCACCCTGAGACCAAATGAGACTTGCACCTCCCTTTTCTCATTGCTCTATGTCTGTGATTTGCACAGTAAACTGCCCAATCTACTGTCCTTCAAACCCATCCTTGCTTTGAATTCTTTGTATGGAGGAAAGCTGGGGGCCAGTAAAGATGGAAGAAATTTCTGCAGTAACCAGACAGCACTCTAGAGCTTAAATTTCAAGCTGTATGCTCACATCCTAGATTTGGATGCACTGATAAATTCTCCACATCTCCAATTTGATTTAGTTCTGTAGATAGAAAATAACCACCCGTTTAAATGTCAGTGAACCAAATTTTTTTTATCGAATTGTCGTAGTTCAGCCCCGATCTGGACCAGACTATGCAGTCTCTCTCTCGCTCCCCCACCCTCTGAGAGAATAAGGGAAGATGATATAAGTAAAAATGGCTTGAGGTTTGAGATAAGGACGGGGAAAAAATCCTTAAAGTTACCGTCACGGGCAAAACAGACTTGACTTAGGGAAAACTATTCATTTATTTCTAAAACTAGCAGGAGAATGAGACAGGGAACAAGATAAGCTCCCCCCACCCCTCCCTCTTCCTGGGCTTAACATTATCTCTAGTACCTTCTCCCCTCCAAGCGGCACAAGGGGGAAGAGAGAATGGGGGTCGCGGTCAGTTCATCACGCGTTGTTTTACGCCGCTGCTTCATCATCAGGGGGAGAACTCCTCGCATTCCTCCCCTGCTCCTTCGTGGGGTCCCTCCCACGGGCCACAGTCCTTCATGAAACTGCTCCAGCGTGGGTCATCTCTTCCACAGGGTGCAGTCCCTCCAGAACAGCTGCCCCAGTGGGGCCTCCACGGGCCACAGCCTCCTTCAGGCATCCACCTGCCCCAGTGTGGGGTCCTCCACGGGCTGCAGGTGAATCTCTGCCCCTCCGTGGGCCTCCATGGGCTGCAGGGGGACAACCTGCTCCACCATGGTCACCACCACAGGCTGCAGGGGAATCTTGGCCAGGAGCAGCATTACTGCTCCCCCTCCTTCTTCACTGACCTTGGCGCCTGCAGCTGTTCCTCACAACAGGCTGGCAGATGCCTCTCAGGATCCTTTTTACATCTTATTCTCTTCTCATCTCCTCTCCCCTTCTTACAGCCAGGCCGGGCCCAGTTGGGCCCAGTTGGCTGCCCGGGGGGAGGGTGAGGCCTGCAAGGCCCACAAGGCTCTCGCCTCCCCCTCTCTGTCCCTGGTCAGATGCTTCACATCTTCTCCTCCTTTTTTTTTTTCCTGTTTTTCCCTTCTTAAATACGTTATTGCAGAGGCGTTATCACGGGACATTCTGCTACCAATTGGCTCAGCCTTTGTCAGCAGTGGGTCCGCCCTAGGCCCGGCTGAGTCCACTGAATAAAGGTGAGCGACTTCAAACAGTTTCCTACAGAAGCTACCACCTTAGCCCCCTCACCAAACAAAACCAGAACACAAATAAATTCTGCTATTTTTCTGAGTTATGCTACTAAAATACAACATGAATGATTTCCTTTGTCCTAGTGCATAGTAATACCAAGGTCTGCAGACTGATTTTCTGTATATATGTTGTACAGTGCCTGCATCCCCCTAGGCAACATCACAGAGAATGCTGGGCACTTAAATCATCACAGGAATACTGAAACTGAGTGGTGACTTCAGTACCTGAGAAGTGGGGGTTTTTTCATGTCCAAGACGTGAAAGAGTATTGAGATGTGCCAGACTTGGTCTGTGGGAAGTTTCCAATAAGAACGTTGGAAATATCTCTGCAGTTAGTAATGGTAGTTGGAGAATGTTCATCTGTGGGTGGGTTAAGTGGCTGTGATGGTATTGAGATGCAGTTTTGAATACCAAAGGAATACATAAAAGGAAGAACATCTCCTTTTATGTAAATATTATTTTATTTACATAATGAATAGGAAATAAAGCAGAACATTTTGGAGTTATTCATTACTATGGCAGTGGCAAAATCCTCTCTATTTCATGTTACCAGAGATTACATGAATAAGACGTGATAGATTAGCAACTACAAAATTTTATGTCAAAGTCCTAAATTGTTTTAAATGTTTTTCTCCAGGAAAGAAATGACATCAGCATAAGAAAAAAAGTCAGTCACATGTACTATCTGCATGGGTCCTAGAAAACTAAGAAAAACCAGGAAATACAGATTTCTCAGGGACATAATTACTTAACATAAAACCCATGCTTTTCTCCTTGACGTCCAAGGTGTACTGGAATACACTGAGGTTTGCAGTATTACATCAGAACATTTAGTTTGTCTGTGTACATGTGTGTTGACTTGCTTATGTCAAGAATAATCTTTCCTATAGATGGCCTGCAGGACAAGGAAACAGAGTACAGAATAGCAATAGGTCTCCAAACCATTTAAATCATATAAATTGTGAGAGCATAAACAGATCTTTTTGAAAAAGTAATAAAATCATATGCTTGATTTTACTTCATTGGATTAAAACAGCACCCTAAAGTGAAGAACCTTCACTTGGCATCTAGTTAAGTAGAATTACTTGGAAGCACATTTCTTATAAAATGAAATCTAGCTTTTGGATTATTACAACAATTATTATAAAACTGGTTGTACCTCCAAATCAACATATCATATCTGGATCATATCTGAGATCTTAATTTCGTGCCTCCAAAGATTTGGAGAAAATGCAGAAATAACACCATGTAGTTCCAGCAGCAACAAAACAAAACTTAAATTCAAGCACACTAGTAGTTAAGTTAAGGGCTGTCAGTACAGCTATATATGCCATGGATAGGCTTGTAATACAGTTCACTATCACCCAAAAGAATGTGTTCCTCACCTTTTCATCATGATAAAATAAAATTATTGAAATAACTTTATTTATACAAACAGAAAATGTAATGAAAAAAAAAATCCACCACAAAAAACAAACCAGTTGTTGAATAAACTTAAAAATAATTTTATTACATTTTTGCTAGTATAAAGGCAACTTTCAGAAATTAAAATTTTTTGTGTAAATGTGGAAAGTAGAAAAGAGTATAAGTCTAGAAAGCAAAATATAAAGCCATAAAAACATATAAAAAACATTTTAAGAAACTTTTTGTAAAGATCTAAAAACTAATGAAGAAATCAAAGCATCAAAAGCAGGCAGCCTGTCAAAGACTCTGTAGGACCAATAGATGATTGAGGAGCTGTAAAAGAAGATAAGGCCAAAGCTGAGCAGTTAAATTAATTCTTCATAATAGTGTCCTCTACAGATGAGATTAGAATGGTTTCCAGATAGAAACCTTTTTTATAGAGCAAGAATTGTAGGAATTGTTTGCAATTGGACTCTCAGTCAAAAAATTCTTAGAAGAAATCAATAAAATGAATAGTAACAAATCACCACAATGACATGATATTCGCCTACAAGTCAGAGAAAGTCAAATATGAAATTGCCATATGATTCATACTACTGAAAGTGATCTCTGTGCTGAGAGCATCAATGGTAACAAAAGGAAGCCAGTTCTGACACATTTCAGTTGGTGTAGAAGAAAATATGAATGAGTAATTCTGAGGTTTTATCAGAAAAAAAAAAATTGAAACTAAATTTTAAAAATTTTTAGACATACAGATAAATGTCATATAATGAGAAAAGTTAACTCAGCTTTTGTAGTGTATTATTGTGCCTCACAAATCTACTGGAGCTGGGAGATGTGGCTGATATAATATACTTGAATTTTCAAAAATCTTTTAACAAAGTTCCTCACCAAGGGATATTATAGACAGCAAGTTACTTGGAAGAATAGGAAAAATATTCCCTAAGTTTCTTCATTTGTTAAGGGATAAAAAATAAAGAATAATAACAAAAAAAAATTCTTCTGTGAAGGGAGTTTTCCAGAAAAGCCCAACAAGGATGTGGATATCTCTTCTATTCAGAATTTATATGCAGGATCATGGGATGCTGATGAAGAGATGACAAATTTTGCTGACAATGCTAAATCATTTAGGGTTAGGAAAACAAAAGCCAGCTGCAACAAGCTCCAGGAGGTTATCATAATAATGAGTGTCTGGACAAGAAAATATCTGATGAATATCAACATCCATTAATACAAAACAACTATTACTACGATGAGTCTAAATTAAGTATGTTCACTCCAAAGAGATTTTCGCAAGTCTTTATAAACACATCTATACAAGTTTCAGCTTAATACTCACGAGAGATCGTGAAAGCAGCAGAATGGTAGACAGACTTGGAAAAGGAATACAGAATAAATCTTTTGAATATTGAATGCAGTCCTATTTCCCCACATCTGCAAATGGACTCTGAAGAATTAGAGAAGATACAGAAAACTGTACTTAGGATAATAAAATGTTGTTATTTAACGAGAAGAGATGAAAAACGGATAGGTGGAAAAGAAACACCCAGGAGATTAATATTATGAAATCCTATAAAATACTGACTGGAATAGAGAAAGCACACAGAGAATAACTATTCCTTCATTCCCACCATGAAGAAATTTAGGAGATTTAGTTATCAAGTGGCAGGGTTAAAGCAAACAAAAGGAAACACTTTTCACAAAGCACGTAATTAAACTGTAGAACTCATAGCTACAGGATGTTGGAGATGTCAAAAGCTTAGGTGGGCTTAACAAGCAATTAGAAAAACTTATGGAAGAAAAAAATTCATCAAAGGCTATTATATAACACACATACCAAAAAAAAAGAGTGTCCCACTCACCAAGTCCCTGAGCTATCGTTTGACAGAAGGTAGAAGCAATTGCAGAAAAAGTTTTGCTTTCTACTTGAACTTTACTTCTACTTTCTGCTATTCTGTCCCAAAGCTACTAGCCACTGCCAGGACAATGGTCTACTTAAACCTTTGTAGGTGTTCTTATATTTATGCTCATCACTTTCTTTCACGGGGGGAGGGAGGTTTACGTTTGATCTTTGAGATAATCACTTGATAATAAGTAAACTTACTAAAATAAGAGCAATGATTACTCTGCAAACATATTTTTCCTGTAGCTGCTTGGTGAAGCAGTCTTTTACCCAAATTAAGTGTCAATCCTAATTTGCAGGGAACATCATTATCACTTGTGGCAGGCTCAAAACAGCTTTATCTAACAATCTGTACCAAATAGGGGTTATTGCCCCTGTAATTCACATTTTTCTGCAATCTGCTTCTAGGTGCATCTCCACACACTGAGTCCTTGTTTTACAATGAAGCAGTTTAAATCAGTCTGGGAACTCCAGCTAACAAGTTTGAGTTTAACTAAAGACAGATGCTTCTGAGGGAGCAGCCCCCAACTCCTGAAGATCTTTCAGGAATACTACATCTATGCCCTTTATGAGCTGACAGTCAACAATTGAGCCTTATTAGGACCTTATTAGGTATTTCTCTCTTGAGCTCAACAAATTGTCGTTTTTGCATTAAAAGATAATGCTATAAAGCTCTATGGCTGGCCTTTAAAAAAGCAGTTAATGTTACCTGGTATTGTTAGGCTTCCACAGATTTCCCAAGAGAGGTTACAGTTAATGAAATTCACAGATAATTTGCATACATTTCACAAAAGACCGCTTTTGGTATGAATTTCAAAACACTTCTAGCAGAACTTGTTTAGCAACAAACATTATAAAAGAGTATTTTTCTCAGATGTTAAACCTAAGCTATCTTATTTATACCAGAGCAGCATTGCATAGTATGGCCCAATATTCAGTTGATGTAAATCAGGAATAACCCACATTATGGAACTACATCATTTACACTTAGAGAGGACATAACTCACCATCATTAGCCTGACAATATATGTTAAAATTCATTCTTTTATATTCCATCACATGATTAATAACGGTATTGTTACCCAGATGCTTTGAGGCTATTTCTTCCCAGAAGGGTATTATAACACATCTTCTCATGTAGCACACCAGAGCTCTTAAATCAATACAAACTTGACAATGTGGGACATTTGAAGGAAGCTGCTATCCCAAACAGCACTGAGGCACTGACTGGAAATAAAACTCAGATTGCTTACCTGGTTTGTTCTCGAGTGAATGATTTCAGGAAATCCAATCTGTACTATTGCACACAGTGACTTTGTAGACTTTGCTTATTTAGCAGTACACACAAAGAGCACATTGCAGCTCTGTTCTGTTATCTGTGCTGATCTGAAAACTTGTTTTGGTGCAATTTTAAGTTGCTAAGACTTTCTGCAATGCACTTTTAATTTATTTACATCCTTGACTCACTTTTCTTTGTTTAATTGCTTCTATATGTTTTAGAAATAAAATGTTATCTACACCAATTCTTGGTTTTCCAGACTATACCCATTGGGGTCCAAAGTGGTATATAGGTACTCTCTTAATTTCAAGATTCTGCTACTAAGTGGAGGGAATAAGAACAAATAATCCAGAGCCCACAGCTCTCTAAAGCAACTGTATTTTAAGCAATTAAATTATACATGTGTAAATGACATGTGAGTGAAACCAACTGCCATACTTGCTGTTAGTTTCTAATTATAGTGGCAAAGATTAAAAAAAAAAAAAAAAGGTCCAACTGTTTACTAGAACAGCTAAAATCTATACTGATATGGTGCCAAGGGCAGGGTCCAATGCAGACAGATACCACTTTGCAGAATTTACGTATGCCAGTTTGTTTATGCATGTGAATATATAAGAAGCCACAACTTCAATGCATCGTTTGCAAAAAGCGATCTCTAAAAAGCACTTAATGTCCTTTAAAACTAAACAGCATAATGACAGGAGGAAAAAGTACAAATGAAAAATAGTTGATGTCAATCTCCAGCTGAGTCAGATCTGTACTAGTACACATGAATAGGAGAGAGCACTGATCAATGAAAGCCTTCCTGATCTCATGTATAGAATCATAGAATGGTTTGGGTTGGAAAGGACCTTTAAAGCTCATCTAATCCAACCCCCCTGCAAGGAGCAGGGACATCCCCAACTAGATCAGGTTGCTCAGAGCTCTGTCCAACCCAGCTGTGAACGTTTCCAGGGATGGGGCATCCACCAACTCTCTGGGCAACTTGTTCAAGTGTTCTACAACTCTCATTGTAAAAAATTTCTTCCTAATATCTAATTTAAATCAACCTCCCTCTATTTTAAAATCATTACCCTTTGTTCTTCCACAACAGGCTCTGCTAAAGAGTTTCTTCCCATCTTTCTCATAAGCCCCCTTTAGGTATTGGAAGGCCGCTATAAGGGCTCCCTGAAGCCTTCTCTTCTCCAGGCTGAAGACCCCCAACTCTCAATCTGTCCTCATAGGAGAGGTGCTCCAGCTCCCTGATCACCTTTGTGGCCCTCCTCTAGACTCACTCCAACAGGTCCGTGTCTAGTTTTTTTTTACAGGGATGGGGCATCTACCACCTCTCTGGGCCACTTGTTCCAGTGTTTCACCACTCTCATAAATTTTTTTTCCATGTATCTAGTCTACTTGTTGAAGTACATTTTCCTACTGATGAGCCATACTTTCAAAATGCTACATATAATGAAAATTTAAACCAAATGAGTGAGAGAAAGGTTTCAATTAAGAAGTAAAATACAAAAAAATAATTAAAAATCCCTATGTCTTAGAACAGGTTGGATATTTCACTAAGAATACCTCAGCCTTGACAGGATGCTGTCTTTGTACGAAGACCACTCTCTATTTTCTGTTAGGTAGTCATCTGATTTTTTCTCAATGTACCACTCTGTTCAATCTGCAAAATAAAGTCCAAACTTCCTTGGGAATAGCACTAGATTAGTGGCTGATACAGGAAGTACCAGAGTCAGCATACCTTCAATAACCAAACTCCCTTTTGTAGAATACTATGCAAAGCAGCACATCAACTGCCTGTTGACATCTATTTCTTTTTAACATCTATCCCTTCCTCTCACTCCTATAATATGGCAATGTATATCGCTGGTTTGCACACCATGTGTGCATGCGTATGTACATCAGTCTTTCAAAAACTGTTTTTGGCTACTTGGATAACTGATCTTCCCACAGATACAAGTTGTCTACAAATAACCTGCAGTATGATTACTACACATGGCAAAATTTCTAGGAAGTCTTACTGAGCACTGAATATCCTTGGGGAGACAGTTTAATGATTTCAGACGTTGCCTTACCTAACTTGCACCTTCCTCTACAATCCTTTCAGAATGTAAAAGTGACATGCAAGGTAGCACAAAGCAGAGAAAAAAAAAAAATCTTCATAACTTAAAATACTGAGGACTTTCTGCTGCCTGCTCTAGTTCCTGTGTGTTGCTATGCCATCTCAGAGAAAGCCTGGATCAAAAGTGAATATAAAGAACATTGCCTATAATTCTGACTATTTTGCTATCATGAACTATTTTTTATTGGTTCATTAGCTGTTTGGCTTCCCTCTTTTTGTCCTTTGGCATACTACACAACAATGATTTAAGTTCAAGATATCCATCAAGATTAAGACAGACAGGCTAGCAAGGAGATGAAAAGTTCAAAAGCAGTGCACAAAAACACAAGCATGATGATAGCAATGTTCTTAACAGAGTGCTTGTACGGGGCTCATTTGTAGGCTGCAGACAAACGTTCATCTAGCAAACGGCAGTGACAATCGAAGACATTCGCAACCCTAAGAGTTTCTTCCTGTCTCTTCCCGAGAGGCTGCAGTTCTGCAGCTTGTTGGCAGAATGGGTCATACGAGAACACACAGAGTCACGGTAGTATTAATCAGCTGATGAAGGCAGTTTGAAAAGAGAACTGACTTTGCCTGAAGTGGATAAGGCAAAGCTCTCAGACTCCTTTGTCTGACAGAGCTGTGGGAATGGCAGCTTCCAGCTGGCGGATTATAGGTTTGGAGAGCTAAGCGCTGTAACATCCTCATTCAGCATTGCTATGTCTAGAAGAGATCTTCTCGTGACTCTATTTAGATTAGACACTCTAAATTATTTAGACCCTTTTTTTTTCCCACCACAAAGTCAAAAAAATAAAAGCCTGTGAAAGATTAAAAAATAAAAAGGTATTACTTTCTTTATTTAACCATATTCTAAAGGGGGTGGGAAGATGTTTTGATATATGCCTTATGCCCCTTCAGCATATGAAAAGAAAGCATGAAGATTTTTTCTTTTCTCTTTTCTTTTAGAAAAAAAAAATTAAGTCCTTGCCCATGGAATATTCTGTGACTAGAAGGAATAGAGAAACAATTATTTCACAGAAGTCAGGAATGTGACCAGAGAGCAGAAAACATACTAGCAAAAACTAGTATTTTAATATTTTTATTAAAACGTATTTATTAAAGCTTAATAAACTTCTCCTCAAGTATCATCAGAAGGCATATAACAGGTTAAACGCTTCATAAAGTTTCTAGCAAAATTAGACAAGATTTTCTATCTTGCCATTATATGTAAAATGGCAAAAAGTCATTAAAAAAGACATGCTTATTTTCACCAATTCTTTGTAAATCACACAAACCTTATCTCTTGTTTTTATCCCAGTTCTCCTTCATTATCCAGCCTCTACAATAAATGCTGAAACATTCGAAGGAATTTGCTTAACATCATTTGGCCAGCATTTGTTATCACATAATATAACTAAAGCAGCTCAGGAAAAAAAAAGCTTCTATTACAGTAGTACAAGATGTACTAGTCCTAAAGTTATTTTATACTTAACCTTCAAGCCATCATGTTGTAGGATATAAACCAATCATCACTGACAGAGATTAACAAGAAATTTCCTCTACAGGCAGAATATTTCATGAGTGCTCACTGCAGGGTTTTTTCACCTTCCTCTAAAGCATCTGGTAAAAGCCATTGTCAGATGGAATAATAGCACACGAAAGCTGTTAGTCTATTCTGGAATGGCTCCTCTTCACAGTTAAGCTTTTGTCCCTGAACTTCCTGCACCTTCTCTCTGCAGTTTGAAAGAGGCAATGCAGATATCTTCACACTAACCAGTTAAATCTTTCTCTTATCCTTGCTTACTTTGGTAGAAACACAGCAACTGCCATCACAGAGAATCACAATCCATCTTACATATCATATGCAAACTCTGGGTATTCTTCTGGACCAGCTTTTGGAAAAAGTATTTAAATCATGAAGTTTAATGTAAAATCCATATTCCAAGTATTCCTGAATTTTTTACTGTTCCCAGAACAAAGACATTATGTAAATATTTCTTCCACAGAAGCAAACAAACAAGGTTAACGAGAAGAACGACCTGCACAGGCTCATAGTCATTTGATTTCCACAAGTTAAATTAAAATAAAGTACAACTTTCTTCAGCAGAATCAAGAATTAACATTCTTGTAAAGTGGTGGTCCCTATCATTAATTTCCTTCAGAATGAACTAGTTCCTTGAGGAACATCTCATGTCAGCTCATGTTTCTGGCTAACCATATTTTGGATTAGCAGTGTGGAATATACAGAGAAAAAAAAAACAAAGGCTAATTTAAAATCCCACCGTGTAAAAAATAAGAATTTTCATGTATCTTTAACAGTCACCTTCCTCTTGTTTTCTGATTCTGATTTGATTGGAAATCCTGAGAAGTTCCATGAGGAGAACTACAATTCAAAGGTAGCCAATACATGTATCTGAACGTGTACATAGATAAACGTGTTTCTGAATGTAGATTCATATTTCTGTAACTGAAGGGAATAGATCTATGTCACAAAAGACCACAGTTGATAAAACTTCTTAAGCTAAACCATTCTCTTACCTGTTGCAGCTCAGTTCCTAGGTTATTGATTATTTTTAACATGTATCAGTTACTGAAATTACCATACTAAAATATTCCAGCAACACATTTTTTTAAAAACCATGAAAAATGGTGAAGATAAAATAATTAGTCATAGTCCAGTGAGATGGTGGTTCTTATTGCATACAGACACTGAGGGGTTTTTTAAGAGACTTGTCTGGGAAAACTAACTTATTTTGTATTATTAGTACTATGAAACAAACATAGTATCTTAGATATTACTGTGGTAAATACTGGCATCTATAGAGCAACTAACACAGCCACTGACAAACAACCAAAACTAATTATGATATTACAATCGGAGTACAAAAAAAGATGAGTTAGCAGTGACAACAAGAGAGCTCAGCTGTGTTTTGTGCTCCCTGGCACTGATTTGCCAGCTAAGTGCTAATTGAAATGCAGTTTTCACCAGAAGAACTAATAGGACAAAATTATAACACATGTTTAGTGAGGTTCTGAGTCCAGTATCATTGTCTGGGTTTAAAATCTGAACTAAGATTTTAGTACATTTAGGGGTCTTTCCTTGTATACATGCTAGGTTCAAATGACTGTTCAGAGTCACGAAGGTGGTGTTAGCACTTAGGCTGCTACTTGGTCTCTTTTTGTATCTTCCTCAAATGCATCAAGTTTGCACATATGAAGCATAAAGTAAAATTACCTGGGAAGGACAAAGTCAACAGCAGATATTGTCATTTTCCTAACATCTGACCCACTCTATTAAAAATATTAACCCAGTGCAGTTACGTATAGTGCATCAAAGGACATTATATTCACTTTGAATAGTTTACACTGGGGAATGTCTTTGTAAAAGTGTTGGTGTGTCATTTACGCTAATCACCCTGGCTGATTAGCCAGGGCTGTCTTTCACTACAGTTTTGTTCAATAATCACACACTCTGGATACATTAAAACAATAAATCAAGGTATCAGCCATGGAATTTTCTTGGATTGGAGATGTTCTTACATGGTATAGATTACACTAGAGACAAGTGACACACTGCTCGAAGAACTTAATATTCTTCTTTATATTATATTATATTTAGGACCATACGGTGATATAAATCTTAAAGTTCACTATTTTAGAACTCTCTAGAAAATTTATTTTAATTTTTATTAATTTTATCTGTATTGTTTATTCTATAATTGAGAGCATATTTCCTCCTTGCAGTGGGAAATAGATCCCCTGTATTCACAGGAAAAAAAATTCTTCCACCTGTAATCAGTGCAATAGCACTTGCAGTTATTTTTGTAGTTAAGCATGAGGCAGGAAGATTTATGTTTGTTCTAAAAATGCACTTTGGAAGGATTTTTGAAAGCCTCAGCTATGGCCTAAATTCATTGGATGTCAATGGCAAAATTAATTGATGTCAATAACATCTTTAAGTTGTAGCATTAAAAAAAAAAAAATAAAAGCTTATGAGTCAGCCCACAAAAAAAAAAAAATCTACTGCCTTTAAAATAATATTTTTTTAAAAATCATAAATATGTGGATCTTTTTGTTTTGTGCCTTAGATCATTTACCAATCTGTTTTCCAAGTGTTTTCCCCTATAGTCCTCAGGGCTGGAAAAAAAATGTTTTAAATGAAAAGTGAGATTTCTGCACATTTGTGTAAACCAAGGAGGTGAGTTCCATCCCAAAAATATATATAGGATTGCCAACCTTGCTTCCCTGGACAGAGAGGTCAGGCAACACCAAGCCTTCTTAAAAATCCCACCTTGATGAACTGTGTTTTAAAAGAGAAGATGTCTTGAAAAGCATCAAACAAAACTATCTTGGATTCTCCACTGTACAGAATGAAAGGTCCAGCTGCATGTGAAAATGGAAGTTCTTTAATACTCACCAAACTGTCTGCAGGACAGCAACAATGGGAAATATTTTGTGTGAATATTTTGTGTGAATTTCAGACAATTTCAGACAATTTATATGTTTACTAAAACAACACAGGCTGATGCCAATTATTTTGAAAAAATATATTTCTGTGATAAAACAGTATTTCCAATAGGTTAATATATACGTCAGAAAAATTGCAGTATTACCTGTGATGGAGGTTCAAAAGTACACAAGACATCTGAAACCCAAAACCAGCCTTCTCATAAATTCCCATGTTTTGCAAAATTAAATGGAAATTTGGATCAGAAGTGCCATATTGCAGCCGTGGAAATAAACGAAGTTCGAGGTAAGCTTTTTTTTTATTCTATGTGCAGTTCTGGTAAAACCCTCTCAGGTTTGAATGGGAATTCTGCCATCTCGTGGTCACAGTTTTTTTCTACGATACTCTCATTCTGCAAATTATTTGTTAATATAAATACACACAGCTTTTTCAAAGACTCATTTAAAAAAAATATATGCTTTAGGAGCTGTAGGATTACTTAACAAGCTTCAAATATTACCTCATCCTACTGCTGCTCTTCAGCTGAGTGAAATTTTGCACAGCATGTTATTTATAAAGATAATTTTATCCTTCTTGCTTGTGTATTCTACACATTTAGAGGATATATGTAATTTTTATTTATTTAATGTTCACTTCTTGAAAGTCTTTAGCTGCACTTGCCTCAGACATGCCTCAGTTTTATGTTTATTTGGCTACTATATATAATTTGCTGGCATGCAAATGCAAACTTCCAAGACTGCTTCTCCATGAGGCTCTGTTTTGAGACCCAATAAGTGATGATTATTATAGCCTATGGATTCAAATTGCAGTATTATCATTCACTGTTTTGATATATTGCAATATGTTTCAGTATTGCACCAAGGGAACATACACTTAAAAATAAGGTCTACATGGGATGATGAACAGAAGCACCTGGTGATTCTCCTGGTGCTCACCATGACAGCCTTGTGAAATTTTTTTTTAAATGACCACTTCAAGTTCAGAGATAAACAGCTAGAAAACCAGTAATGACCTTTAAAATAAAGGCCTTTGAAATTGCTCATCCACACAGAGTTCACACATCAAGTTTATCCCAGGGACGACTGAAGTTCTTTGGGACAGCAATTTTCCACTCCATCTATCCATTCTCCAAAATTCTCCTTTCCACCATCTACTCCCCTAAACACACTTATCCCAAGGCCAACTGCTTTCCTGACACCCCAAGAATTTCTCACTCAGGCAGATTTCCTTTTCTGTCTCTTTGACTGTCTCTTTCTCAGCAATTCACTTCCATCCTTTTCACAGCCTATGTCTTTCTTCTCACTCTTTATGCCTCCTTTTTACCTTTAATCGCTCTGCAATTCCCCTAGATTCCTAAAATGGAGTGAATGAGGCAACTGCAAGTGTGAGGCAGAATAAGGTATGAATTACTGGACGACTGAGTCCAACAGGAAAGAGGTAGAATGGTGAATGAAATAAAACCATGTATGTGGGCGATTGTTAGCGTGAGGAGAAAAGTAAAGAAAGTAAGTGGAATCAACAATCATAGCGAAGCTGAAGGAGAGAAGCAAAGAACAATTAAGGAACACTGTGAGGAAAAAAGACAAAGAAACAGACCCACTCAGGAAGGTTTTGATGGAAAACTTGGGAAAGGGAATAGAGCAAATTCAAAGTAATTGGAATAAAAGTCTTTAAAACACAAAAAGCTACCAGGTCCAAATAAAGATAATAGCCAAGGGCTTGAACTAGGAAATACTACAAAGTATATAAGATTAAAAAAGGAAATCAGAAGATGAATGAAATGTTCACCCCTTTCTTTAAAATAATCTCATTTTTATATTAAAAGGCAGGAAATTGAAAAGGAGTGAGGACTTGATTCAGGAAGGTGATGATAGAAACCCTTTTATTCCTCGTCTCATAACTCAGCTTCTTATACACCTCCACATGACCCTTTCTATCTACCTCCAAATAAATCCTACACCACAGACCAAGTCCATTCTTGGCATGTATCCTCGTTATTCACTTGAAAATCTGGTCACTTCATGTTCAGCACTGCTCTTTTAACCCTCCAAATACCATTTCTTTCAGACAATTCCTTGGTATTCCTTCCTCCTCAGATATCAGACAAAATAATTTTCTGTTAGGTAGGTGTTGTTCTTGAATGTTTATATTCTCACCATTTTCCTATTCTTTTTAATACAATTGTTAAAGGAAGAATTTACCCTATGCTTTAAACTGACATGAAAAGAAACTGAAAAGAAAGCCTAGATAGACTAAATTTCTTTTTTTTTTATACCTTTATATGTGAACAGAAGCAGCAAAGAGTAAAAAGCTAGCACTTTTTTTTTTTTTTTAACTAATTAGATATGATCTACTAGATAGATTTGGATGTACATCCACAATCTCACTTACACATAGAGAAAACCTGGTGACTGCAAACATTTCTCTACTTTGCTACCATAGGTTATGACCAGTTACCTCTGATAATGGTATCATGATAACAAAGTGGCACAGGCTTCAAAACAGTCTGCACAGTCCTGCCCATGACCTCTGGGTAATTATTCAATATATGTGTAGCTACTCTGCCATCATCACTCACGCTAGCTGAGAATAAGCAAATTTAGATAGCTTCTGCACATTCTTTAATTACTATATGCCCAGGACAAGGACGTAATTTCCAGGCTTCTTTAAAAACAAAATCTCATTTCAGAAAGGCAAAGAATTTAACCAAATGATTATTTCAACTGGATGTTAAGACAAATATTGAAATAACAGGCTTCGATTACAGTACACCCTAGCCTTAGACGTGATGGATTTCTAATCAATTTGACATGTGGATAGACAAACCATTCAATAAAAAGTGTGTATTGGCATTGAGTGAAGTGGCAGAAGTTTCTACCTATAAGCTGAATTCAAAATAAAGAATAAACTGGGGAAAAAATTTGCTTGTTTATGTGTGAGTGAAAAGTGATCAATAATGCAACATAGTCATAAAATACTTACTTTGTGGAAAGTCAATTTTCTGAAACTAATATTTGTAAAAAAGCCTCCAGAAGGATTATTAAAAATTCCAAGCAACCTAACCCCAGGGTTAGCTGTAATACACATGCAAAGCAATTCAGAGACTAAATATTCCTACCATGTCAGATTATTGAAGACTAGCATTAGCATTTGTGCTGAAAACAAGCTAAATTATGAATGCATGTTCAACTAGTATAAAAATGTTGCTTTTACATTGTGTTTTACAAGGTCACATTGTTGAATAACCAACTCTGAACATTTACTTAAGGACATCATGTCAAGCCTATTATCTGCTAAATGTGCCTATTAGAGTAAATGTATTCACTTGCATGATTTAGATGTTGCAGTGGGGTGAAGAACAGATTTCAAAATAACGGTATAGGTACGTCAGTCAAACCACTTCAGAAACCTTGGAACATGTTTTGAAAGAAAATAGAGAGCTAGCAGAATCTATGAGCTAAAACATTGAATCTATTCTTTGCCTTATATTAAGTCAACCCAGAAACATATCCTGGAATAGAAATGCTTAAGAGAAGCAGTAAAAAAAAAAAAAAAAAAATCACCTCTTTACTACGATAAATTTGTCTCTTCTTTCCATTATGAACTGTTCATGGGTGTTTGATATCAGTACACTTTGAATCATCTTTGTGGGTAAAAGTGCAACTGGCCATTTATGCAATTGTATCTAATGACAGGACATGTTAGGGAATCAGATCTAATTTAGAATGAGTAATCTTGTTCAATGCTGTCTGCTTAATATCAAAATTGAAGCTAAGTCAGAGGTTATTATGTGTAGTTCACTGAAGAGAGAAGTGTCATTAAAATTAGGATATATCCATTCCTTTCCTGGCTTTGCTACACTGAGTCAATCTTTGGGCTTGAGCAAATAATTTTTATGTATATATATGTATGTGTATATATATACACACATATGTGTGTGTAGATGTAGATGCATGCTTTTGTGGAGACACAAAACATGAATATAAAGTGTGCAAAATATGAACACTTCTCTTCAGAATGCTAAAAGCTCTTCTGAAATCCTTTCAAAATAGATCCCAAAGCACAAACTGTTTTAAGGAATACAATGCACTACTTTACCAGCTACTAGCTTTTTCTCTTACCATACTATCTTATGGAGCATATTGCTGCTTAAAAGCCAGTACAAAACTTGTGCGCTACATTATAATGAAAGCTTAAAGGGCCTCAAGTGAATTAGTTTATCCAGCTCTCAAATATTTCACGAATCCAGAATACACTTAAGCAACAAGTAAAGAATAGATTGGCTGTGAATGGAAGACAACACAGCTAAATTTCATTAGACATGTACCTCACAGGCATGAAAGCACATTTTTTGTTCGTTCATACCAAAATTATAGATTCGAACAGCTTTAAGCTCAGGTCATTTGTGGCTGCTCTTTTATCTGCACAAACACAATCTGAAAGTTTGGTTTCATATTTTGCAGCTTAGGAAGTATCATATCTATGTGTGTGTGTTTACAGAAGACACTCAGAAATCTTACTTTGAAAGCAACGTTTCACAGTACAGTAATTTGTTGCTTATATTTTCAATAAATAAAAATACTAATACTGATTTGCATCTGAACAGGGGGAAAGTTAACCAAATGTGACTCAGAAGTAAAAAGGGTTTTCTTTTTTTTTCCCCCTCCATTTATATTTTTTTGGCCCTCCTTGGAGTCTATAAATAAAACAGAACTGTGGGTCTGCTTTAGCAAGTGAAAAATCAGATTTCAAGAAGGAACTTAAGATCAATAGGATGATATTTTATAGACAAAGCCTGGAATATTAGTCCCAGAAGGCAAATTGAGTTCTTTAGACAGAACTCCCAAGTTTTATTTTCTTTATACTCAAAACATTTATGCATATACATAATACTGCCAGCTTTAAAAGCATTGAGTATAGTGTCTATCTGTATGGATTAGGAACACGTTCGTGATGCTGTTCAATGAAATAATACAGAGGGCTTCACATTCCTAGAGATCAAAATTTCATACAAACGTTCATTGTCATGAATGCCCACAGCATCAAAACAGGGAGTAGCATAATATCCATTAAACAAGTGACACAAGGAGGAGCAGAGAAATAATCACAATCTATCCAGTTTTAGTGTCCAGAGATAAAACAGAAGATAAGCCATAATTAGAACCCACAAATTCCAGGTGCTAGGTGTAAACTCCACCTGTCACACAGCACTTCTGCATGGGAGAAGTCTTGTCTCCAGAACAAGCCTTCTTTCCAGGACACTACAGGCTAATAAAACATCTCCATTAAAAAGGAGAGAAGTTTCACTGAGGCATCCAAATCTCTCTAACACTGCCAGAGCACAAGGGCTTACATGAGATTTAGTCTTACCGCAAAAGTTTCCACTGTAAACTCTTCAGAGCATAGCACTTGGAGAAGGAAAGTGATATAATAATTTTGTATTACTGTACTAGTTGATTTTGCCTCTAAATATCTTATAATTTGTGTGAAGATATGCTTCATGACTCCTTCCATTAAAAGGAAGAAATCAAAGAATTTTAATCTTTGTTTAGGCTAGTTAGAACTACTAGAAAATAAATAAAACAATAAAAAGTCATCCATGATTGTGATGAATTAACAGATGTTTTAAAGCTTTCTTAGCATCTCAAAATTACAAGTTGCTGATCTTTATGACAGTGCCTCTATTCTAGTTACAGTCTACAAGAGAAAGGGCATAAGGCTAAATGGGTTGAAAGGATTAGTATTAAGCTAGAAACACAGCCTTTGATATCTAGAAAATGCATACTCACTTCCTATCCAGCTCTTTACTTACTTGAAACTTGCTATTACCATATGGAAGGAGAATATCTAGAGTGAATTCTGGGATCAATCAGAAAATCAAAATGTTATTTCACTTAGGTACCAACTCTGTTTTGTTGGTCTCATCTTCATCCAGGGACTCTCCCCCAGGCACTGACACATCAGGTGTTATATCTGTTGCCACTGGTATATGAGGGATTAATGTGTAGTAGCACACAAGAATGAATGGAACTCTAGATATGTATCTTTAGGCTTTAATTAAAGTACATTGGCAACAGAATGAGTTGTCTTTCACATTCATACTATTATCGACACTGTGATGCTGCAGTTCTGCACACCTTTATAGCGTGTACAGATGGGTCAAGCACTTCCATTGACAGATTTTTAAAGTCTTTTGTACAAATGTAAAAAGTGATGGGGAAAGAAAATAAATTGTAAGAAGTTTAGACTTTTGCCATTATGGATGATATACAGAGTTCTTGTATCTTTAAGACACATTCTATAATATGAGAAGCTCCATCATCATGATCTGAATGAAAGGGCTTACACAGATCACATGCTGCAAGCAGATGTTAAAGTTCACTTCGTAGCCAGTACCAAGTAGCAAAGAATCATAGAATCATAAGGTTGGAAGAGACCTCCAAGACCATCAAGTCCAACCGTCAACCTAACACCACCATGCCTACTAAACTATGTCCTGAAGTGCCACATCTACACATTCTTTGAACACCTCCAGGGATGGTGACTCCACCACTTCCTTAGGCAGCCTGTTCCAGTGTCTGACAACTCTTTCAGTAGAGAAGTGTTTCCTAATATCCAACATGAACCTCTCCTGCCGCAACTTGAGGCCATTTCCTCTAGTCCTATCACTAGTTACTTGGAAGAAGAGACCAGCATCTGCCTCCCTACAACCTTATTTTGGGTAGTTGTAGAGAGCAATGAGGTCTCCCCTCAGCCACGTCTTCTCTAGGCTAAACAATCCCAGTTCCTTAGGTCACTCCTCATAAGACTTGTTCTCCAGACCCCTCACCAGCTCCATTGCCCTTCTCTGGATGTGCTCCAGCAAGTCAACATCCTCCTTGTACTGAGGGGCCAAAAACTGCACAGAGTATTCAAGGTGTAATGGTTACGCCATCATCTGATGCATGAGATGCTAGAGTTGGAGCTTGTCAAAGAACAGAATTATCTCAGACATGCTGTATAACCTTGTCAATATCTAAGGAAGGACATTGTCAAAATACAAGTTTCCTTTCCTCATTCTCATTCCAGGTGGACCTGTAATTGTTTTTAGTAAATTCCTTGTTCTTATATTTCTCCATGCTAAATAAGCTGAGAAGCCTTGTCCATTTTGTTCATTAACTAACCCAGCCTTTTGTCATGAGTTCTACTTGCATTATTTATTATAATTAATTGTTACACTTCATTGACTATTGAGAAATTTGATCCAAGGACATGCATAATCCTTGAGATTCATATATCTTGATATTACAAGGATCATAAACCTTAAATTAGGAAAGGATGGACTAATGCACATAAATTGCTCTAGTGTACTTTAGGAAAAATATTAATTGTCTCTACCAGGGTGATGGTGTATTCCTGATATCTGTCTATATGCCACTGATGCCCTTGCTCTTAGCATAAATTAAGCAGTACTGTTTATTCCCATAGTTGTTGTAATTATGAAACAGCCCATGCAATAAATCATTTCAGCATATTTATTACTCAAAAAATTAGAGAACTTGCTCAAGAAGGCTAGGTACAGCAATGAGTCTAATTAAGTTCCTACTCTTAAGATAAGAAATTCCTTTATTTAGGTTTCCTTTAGTAGAATCATTTGAGGAATATAAAATGATCAGTTCTGCTCCACTGTTCTATTACTACACCCTCATTATAAAACCTTCTCAGTTTCAGCAGAAAATACAGAAATACAGTACTCTTGAGTTCTCCGTTTTTCCATTTAGTATTTGCAGGTTTAGCCAAGCAGTGCCGCTTGCAGTTTGCAATACACACAACAGGAGAGACAATGCTGCTGAAACCATTTAAAGCTGTACTTATTTATGGTTGCACTTCAGCTGAGCCTCCAGCCACCTGCCAGCTTCCTTGAGGTTTTGCGGCTGAGAAGCTAGCTATACCTGCAGAAAACACACAGATACTAGTGATGTGATAGTCAAAGATCACAGTTTTAAAGAGATTATTTTTGTCAAGTCCCTTTAAACTTTCCTATCCCATATGATGTTAACTCAGCTTTTCAAGCAGTATCTTCTTTGGCTCCAATCCTGCTAGGCAGAGAGTTAAAATCTTCTTATTTTTGTCTTTGGAAAACAAATTTATCCCTAGTCTCTGACTCAATTTCAAAAGACGTGAGGCAGAAACCCTAAGCAAAATAAAGGAATATCTTTTCCCTGTACTGTGCTAGATGATAAAGTAGCCAAGACACATAGGTCGATTTCAAACAGTGAGTGTTACATGTCAGTGGAGGTCTTATTGGAATATTAACTAGGCATAGTGATTTTTAGAAATTTCTCCACTTCTGCTTCAAAAAACAATTTTTGAAAAAAATCGTTTTAGCTGCTCATTGATTTCATTAAATTTACAAAGCTCACTTTTCCCATGAAATGTTAATCGATTACATTATATTACATAAATAACAACTTACCAAGCTGTCTCCTGAAGAAATTACCAAATTAAATAGAGATCTGAGCTAATCATACCACTTCCTTCAAATAAATCCGGCTCTGTAAGTAAGACTGGCAGTGTCCCTTTGATGTTAGAAAACTAGTACTTTCTTACGACCGGACACAGCAGGGGTTTGTGTGTTAATGGGTCACCTACAAATACCCTGCTGCAGTTCCCACGTAGTTTGTTACCCAAGGACTATATCTATTGAAAAGATCCTAATTGGTCACAACTGCCAGGGCTGGGGAAGTTCATGAGGACCTTTATCAAATCCATCTCCTAAGTGGACAGACTCAAGCAGTCTCCATTCCATGGGACTGCAAGTGGGATGAGACACCTCCAGGGCCCCTTGGCCAGCTCAGGTACCAAAACAAGAGAGGCATCGCTCCTGCAGCTTTCTGCCAGAGCTAATCTGATGGGAGTTATTCCTTCTTTGCTGTGTTAATCCATGTATTATTCAGTATGTTCCTAAAAACCTTTTTTTTTATTATTGTTTTTTGTCAGTACAGACAGGAGAAAATAATTCTAGCTAAAATATTCCCCTATATTTTGGTATTTATTTTCTCATTGAAAAATATTTGTCTGGGCAAAAGGAAAGATATTTTTGCAATACTGATTTTAGTTTGCTATTCTATCTCTCTCATTTCTACACACACACTACTTTGAGATACTGTTCTTTGATAGGAGATATCAATATACTCTTCATATCTTAAAAATGATCAGGTAATGCTTCAGTGATTAGAGGATTGATTCTGATCTCTGTTGTGCTGTAGTCAATCTGGAATAATTGAACTAAAACCAATGAATTTATGTTGTTGTAAGTGAGATCACAACCCAGTCTCCTACCTAAGATGATTCCTTTTTCTTCCTAATACTATAATAACCAAAAAAAGAACAAAAAAAAAAAGGGAGGTGAAGGGATAAAAAGCTATACAAATTATTGCTTTTCTTTTGAACACATTAATTTTAAGAACTTTTTTTACCAGTCACTGAGTTTCATCAACATTGTATATATTTTATTTACAGTCTGTACACTGGAAGAATGTGTTTCCACAGAACAAAGAGCTTAAGTAGAGTTATCTCACCTCTGTCTTTCAACACATGCATATATATGTAAGTATAGATGACATTTCTAAATATATACAGATAAATCTAGAGACATACAACACATATACACATATATAAGCATCCCCACATAAATATCTGTCATAGAAGACAATTCATATATAGCAAATATATTTTCTCTCCTCTTCACTATTTCTTTCCATTTTTTCAAATATTTTTTTTCTCTCTTTTCTTTAACAGTAAGACTTTGCACTGGAGTTCCATGCAAAGCTTAAAAGTTTCTTTGTACATAGGACTTTGCTCCCTCACTATTTACAAGAGAGCATTTTCATATTTAAGCAAATCCCCTTTTTTTTCCTAGACTTCCAGATACCTTTTAATAAATTAGTCTCTGAAAAGGGATTGCTGGGAAACATCCAATCATCTGATATTAAATGGGAAAGTTCTAAGTGCAGATTTCTTGGTTTAGACATTCCAAAGAAAGATAGGGTCATAAGTCAGAAGGGACGAGTCATGTTGTCTGGTTAGCTAAGCATTGAAGAAATAGAAACTAAACTTAATATTAGCCTAAGCAGGTCAGTTTCTTAGCCCCTTAAGTGCGTTTTTAGCATCCAACCTTCTCATCATTTTTACTTTCAACTTGACTTGTAACTCTTACTCATCAACTCATTGCTACTAAAAAAAAAAAAAAAAAAAAAAAAAAAAAAAAATTCTGGCAAGTCCTCAAGCTTCCACTACTTTTCCTGCAATAATTTTTTTCCCTCAAACAATTGGCTCTGGAGCTGTGCAAGATAAAGAAGGAGTTGTTGTTCATAATTTCATACCAAAAGGGCCTATGTTTGGTGACTCAAATTTAGAACCTCTGTCTCCCTGGTCCCTATTTCCAACATGGACAATAAGGTAAAAAGCAATGCTGAAAGGACACCTGCTTTTTTTTTTTCCTTTCTTTTTTTACCCCTACTCAGTTTCAGCTCATCTGCCTAAAAGTCAATGAGTGGAACATGTGAGATTTAAGGATGTTTCTATGGGGCAACCATCTGTTAGATGTTTTATTCTTTTCAGAATAAAATATTATATTTCAGCTTTATGTGCATTGGTTCAGATTTATAACATTTTATGTAACTGTGACCCATCATGATGAATATCACAGATGATGATAGGCTCGTTAAGCACATCTCATTTTAGTCAAACTGCAAGTGGCATTTTGTTTATATGGTTCATTTCGCCAACAAATTAGATTTCAAATTGATTGCTTTCTGAAATGACTTTGTTCATCAATTTCTAGACTAGGCAATTACAAAGGCTATACTAGTAATTAATAACCCTCTGTATCAACAATGTTTTTAAACTGCTTGGCAGTAGTGGTGAAGTTTAAGGGAATTCAGATGTTAATTTTCAGGGTCTGTCAGAGCTGCACAGAATCTGATAAAAGAATACCTCACAGAGATACCTTTCACAGCAGAAAATTAAAAGTCTAATACCTTTTACTGAGATAAGACTCTCTTTTCCTCTTAGCCTTAGGTAGAGAGGGAAAAAAAAGACATTACACCTAAAATACATTACACCTAACTTGTGAAATATTCAAATAAGAAACTCAGTGTTTATTTTTTTAGTCATAAGCAGGAATATTGATCGGGCATAGATTCAAGTTTTGATTTGCCAGAGACTCTGTGAATGAGACTGGTCAAAAGCCTAGGATTTTTTTACATATCGAAATCTAACTCAGAAAGAACTAGTTCAAGTCAAACGAGCTTGGGCAGAATATCACCGTAAAGTCAGCACTCTGCCTCTGATCCCTCCACTAGCCAAGGAGCCCTTGAATGTACATTACCAAAACATGATACAAGTGACTTGCCCAAAGCCAGCTACGAACCTCATGTTAGAGTGAACTTTAATCAGTGTTTCTGTTCTTAGTATGTTAAATAAGGCAAACAGCATTTCTTACCTTACAAGACTGGCATAAGAAAAGCAAACTGTTGTGAGGCTATCAGACACCAGAGCAATGTGCTCCATCTAATTAATCTAAAATTCGTGTTCAGTCTTCTGATGATAGGTTTTATTGGTTTTGGCTGGGACAGAGTTAATTTTCTTCACAGTAGCTCATACAGTGCTATGTTTTGGATTTGTGCTGGAAACAGTGTTGATAACACAGAGATGTTTTAGTTACTGCTGAGCAGTGCTTACACAGAGTCAAGGCCTTTTCTACTCCTTACACCACCCCACCAGCAAGAAGGCTCGGGGTGCACAAGAAGTTGGGAGGGGACACAGCCGGGACAGCTGATCCCAACTGACCAAAGGGATATTCCACACCATATGATGTCATACTCAGCAATAAAAGCTGGCAAAGAAGAGGGAAGTGGGGGCAGTTGGAGTGCTGGCGTTTGTCTTCCCAAGTAAGTTAGGCTTGATGGAGCCCTGCTTTCCTGGAGATGGTTGAACAGCTGTCTGTCGATGGGAAGCAGTGAATGATTCCTTATTTTGTTAGTCTGCACAGGCAGCTTTTGTTTTACCTATTAAACTGTCCTTATCTGAACCCACAAGTTTCCTCACTTTTACCTTTTTAATTCTCTTCCCCATCCTACCAGGGAGGAGTGAGTGGCTGTGTGGGGCTTAGCTGCCGGCCAGGGTTAACGGACAATACAGGTTAAACCTAGCCTAAGCCACAGAGAGTTTTTTCCACTATCTTCATAAAGTTAAAATTTTGCCTGATGTGCCTCAAGATCTCACAAAAGTCTTGATGGGAGTTTCCATGTGTAAGACTTTCTTCTACTCCTTCCTCTGTTCTGACCAATATCACTTTCTCTGTGGGATCAGGTAGACAGTGCCTTGCAGGAAGTTTTTAGGGCAGGTATTCCACTGCATGAGACATGCCGGTTCAAAATGAATTATACCAGGTTTCTGTCCAAATGCCCATATGATTTCTAAATTAAAATTTTGAAGGTCTATTAACCCAGGACATAAAGCAGAGCCTTTGGGATTCCAAATAAAAATTAGGAAGGGAACCGTAAAGCATCAATTTTCTCACCATTTAATAGAAGAGCAGATATTAACCATCATCATTTGCTAAAAATGAATGTAAACAGTTCATGTCCTTGCAAGCTCTGAATATCAGACTATTGCAGCAAACTATTAAGCTGGCTCACAGTATGCATCCCTGAACAAATAAAATGCCAGAGTATGGAGAAGAGCCAGCACTTGATGAAACTGGAAATAAAATTTTAAAAGACTGTAAGAATTGCAAAGGCCTGAGGTGAGGAATGAGGTGAAGGAGTAAACGAGCAATAACTCTAGCCTAATACACGCTAAAAAAGGTAATAAAATAAAGAAGCCAGCAGAAAATGGAAGCCTCAGAGGTCCAGAAACTGCAGACAGTAAAGACAAATGAAATGTACACACTTGTATCTCTGATAATAATGAAGGAGTTTAAACTTGGACATTGAAGACTACATTCTCAGCAACACTGTCACAATCAGTTTAAAAGGGATGATTTATTACAAACAAATACTGTTAAGCTTAGCCTACTATACCCCACTTTCTGTCTGGAACAGAATTTTCCATTGTATTCAACAACAATGGAACAGCACATACCCTGGAATTATCTGCTGATTTTTCATACTCCTTCTGCTAAACTTTGGAGTTTAGCCCACTTTAAGATATCAAGGCAGTTCAAGCCCTTTTTACAGCTGCTGTTCCAGGAAAAGAAATGTCATTTTTCTGATGATTGTTCTGACTTCTGCAGTTCCCAGTTTCATTGAAAAAGTCAGTCACAGTATATATTATCAGTGAGCATTAATATAACTCCCTGAGATATCTGTCTAGCATTCAACTTTTGCTTTTTTTGAGGAAGTATGTTTTGAATCCTTCCTAAATAATTAACCAAAAGTTAGCTGATGTATTTCTCACTGATACCTTCTCTTAAATTTTATTCCAGGCTTGCCCTTGAAGTAGATTTGCACCTGATACTAGATATTATCTGGACACTAATAAGCTATAACGAACTACATCATCTTTGTCAGTCATAGATATGATCCCCAATGTTTTATGTATAAAACACTACAGACTAACAAGAGAAATAAAGATTAGTTACTATCATCTTGCAAAAATTATTACACAGTTTCTTCAACCTGAACTTAAAAGGACAATTTCTGCTTAAAAACAAAATCCTTTTTCCTCATTAGTAATGATGTTTAAAGTTTATACAAACTAAAACCATTACTATTACAGCAAGTATTACCAAAAAATATATTCCACTTGGCCTTAATCACTTGGGTTATGTGGAAGACATAAACCAGATTATGAAATAAAATGAGTTTAGTTTTTACTTAGATGAAAATATATTTCCTACATCAGAAGTTTATTTTACATGCTGTATTACCTGTTTAAATAGATTCAGTGTAATGAATCCACATATAATACACTGAGGAATTAAAGGCTTAGAGTACTGGAATTAAATTTTCCATTATTTTTCAGGTAATTTATTTTGCATCACTGTATTATAGATTGAGGACAGATGCTTTGGCCCTTTGCCTCAACTGTGCAGACGGTTCACCTTATTTATGTGAGTACTTCCTATAAATCCAACAAGTCCTAAGGGTATAGTTAAACATGCACATAATATTGCCGGATCAGGGCCCTCATCTTGATTTTCTGTGCTCACTGGATGCAATTTTTTCCTGTTGCTGTCAGACTCCTTGTTTGTTAATCATCCTTCCAGATGATTTCTCCAACTTTCCAAGTCCCTCTCTGTGTGGGGCCACATATACACCTAGCAGGTAACTCCTCCCTATTTTTGCCTTATTCCAGAATCTTGGTGTTTCAACATATCCAATAAAGTTTTCTACTTGGAACTCACTTTTCCTAAAACATCCAAGCTACTTCCTCCTGACCTCACCTTGGTTACTTGCTCCTAGTCCTATGCAAAATATAGACAGAGATTTTAATTTGACAATATTTTATTTGAAAAGTCCTTTAACAAGGACTTCAGAGAATTTTAGACCAGTGGTGTCCTTGTTTATCGTCTTACTTTAATAAGATTTTTCAAAGTCATTTTAATGACCCTAAAAACTTGTTACATTGGCTTATTTGGGCTTCTGGGGAATCTAGGGAGTAGGAAATAAAAAAAGAAGTAAAAGAGTTTTATGCTATTTCTAATCCAATTCCCTCATACATATAGTCCTTCCCTTCTTTTAGCTGGCATTTCCATGCTTGATAGGTTTTCTAGTGACTTCTGAGGACATTATTACTGCAAATAACAGAGAGATGCATTGTGTATGTTCTGTCTGAGCACTATAAGCATTTCATACATCATTTAATTGTTACAAAGACTCAACAAGGTCAATGTATTTTTCTTGAAGTTAAGAAACTGATTTTTTTTTTACCTTGGTTGATGGTTCCACAGTGTTTGCAGAATAGTCCGTTTGGCAGTAGGAAGCTGTCACAGATTTCATTTTTATTGCACTGCATTAGCATCAAAGTCATATACTTTTCACTTAGTAAATGAATAAGAAAGAACTAAATTTGTTTTAACCTTGGCAATGTCTGTAGTATTTCTGGCTAGGTAAGTCAGCAACTATCTGCCATCCTTTGATGCAATATTAAACTGAGGCCATGAATATTTGAAGGCATTTAATTTTCCAAATAGCTCTGCTCACAAACATAATGCAATAATCCCTGTATATAGGCATAGTCAAATAGAATGATTTCTTCTTCTTAACTACTGAATTCCAACCAACTATGTGATTGCCCATGGCCATATTTTGCACAAGACTAATGCATTTAATCTATAAATTGTATTACTGTTGTTACATCAACTTGCAAATACTACACTTAAGATTTACTCAGAAAAATTGTAAGTCACTTGCAGGAAAATCACTAGTTACCAGAGTATACTCTTCAAACTCATTTGCCCCTAGAAAAGCATGCAGGTGTGGAAAGCAAATAATGTTGGTCAACAGGATTTATAAAGATGAACATTCTGACCATTCTTGTGCTCTAAAAACACAAGATCACAAAGAAATGAAATCCATAGAGTAGCCATGTGTCATTCCTGGGTAAAGAGGAGTCATGCTGGAAGACAAAGGGAACCTAATAATCTTTTTTTCTCTTGTTTTTCCAACAGAGAATAATATAGAAAAAAAAAAAAAACAACCAGCTTAGGCTGTAGATTTGTCCTGAAAGTTATTGGCAAGTAAAAGTTTTGTTTCTGTACCTTCTTTCCAAAACAGCACATCTTTTGGATAAACTTTTAATTGACAATCCTTGGATAAAGAGGTGAATGTTTTGGACCACTAATATCTACTAATGACAAACAAATACTCTGATGCTCAGCCCAGAATTCAGTTTTCATGCCACATAAGGTGTTGGATGCTCAAACTTAGAGTATTAATATTGCCTAAAAATAAGAAAAAAATATTCCAAGATTACCAAAACCAACCAACCAAAAAAAAATAAACCCAGTATTTAAAGTTAAGTTGTTAAGTTATTTTTTTTCTTGTGCTGAAGTAATGGTCCGATTTTCAGAAAAGTTGAAGAGTATGTACCTTTTCTGGACTGGGTACTACTTGTGAACATATTTTGAAACTCTCCTATAAAATTAAATCAGGATTCAAGAGACTATATGGAGACAGACATTGTTTAATATTCTAGACACTTTGATTTATATCTCTTTTCTTCTAGTCTCCAGGCAAAAATATTTTAATCTACCTCTAGCTTAAAGCTGTATTACTTCTGGTAAAACATTTAATCTGTATCTTTTATTCCAGAAAGTCTTTTTTTCATGATTTATCATGATTAGTAAATTTTAGATTCTATTAAACAGATTAAATGTATCTTGAAATTGGATTGGTATCAAATGCCTTAAAATTACAATGACATATAAAAATCTTCCCCAGACAGATATAGCTAGAGAACTTATAGCTGAGTTCACAGGTACTTTAAAGATGTAAGTCTGCCTACAGTCTAGACAACATAAGAGATACTGAATAAGAAAAGCAGACATTAATTTTGTTCAGAAACTGGGTTTGGTAGGTACATAGTATACATGAGCTGGAACACTTCAGTAATGAAAACAAAGGCATCAGCATTTCGAGTGAAACAAAGCCGACAGATTGTAGAAGTAAACATCCCAGTGGCTTCTTTCATCATGCAACTCTAATATTCCATGAAGGAACAAATCATCCGCCTTAAGCCGTTTCTCCCCAGTGAATACTAAATACAAGGCTTAGAATTTATTGATTGCAACCATTCCACAGGGTAAGTATGCTTTACAGTGTGCCCAGCAGTCTTAGTTTTGATTGATCCAGTCTGGGAGACATATTGAAGCACACTGTAGGCTTCCCTTTGGCTACGCACCCAACTTTATTTTCTATTTGTTTTTGGAATATGGCCTAAGTGCAGAAAGTACTTGCTTCGCAGTCTAGACAGAGCCAATATCAGCACTTTCTGAAAACAAACATAATTCTTTTATTTCCACTAAAATTTGCAAAGTTTTGCAAAGAACTCGCAAGCATACCAGGAGATCTCTGACAGCAACCAGCTTTGATCTTGTAGGAATAGGTATATTGGAAGTGTATGTTAAAGGTAAGCAAAATGCTTCTTTTTTTTTAAAGTCCCAGTGGTATTTATCCTTTGGAATGTCTTAGGAAAGCGACAATTTCTTTATCTCCTGAAAGTCTTTCTTCAAGACTACACATCTTCGCAAAATACACTATCTCACAGAGACCGCTTAAATTTAGTGTTTGCTGGGAGTGTTTCTATCATCTGTGTAATGCTAGATTGAGGCAGGATTACTGCACAAGCCCCTTTGGCTCAAGTTTACAAGATATGAAGAATGTCGCCAAGAATTGTGGATGTTCCACAGTGGTCATGGTTAAAATTTCAGTTTCTCTCATTTTCTCTTCTTTCAGGGACTCTTAACTCTGCAGAACACAATGTGCTCCAACAACTTTAAGAATGCACGAGCAGCTCTTAAACATTTTGCTGATTAAGAGCCTGAAGGAACTATTAACTGGCTAAAAAAAAAAATTGTCCTATTCCACATCACACTTAAAGCAAGATGTTGTGGGCATTGTTCAAGGCATTTGTGGCACATTCAAAACTCTTCCCTTGTTATTTACGTATTTTGAACCTGCACATGAAGAGAAGCTGATTCTTTAGAAAATACACCACAAACTTTTCCTCATTACTTTCCATTTACTGGATTTTACTTTATTAATACAGTAGTTACCATCACAGTTCTAACACATCTTGTGGGTGCTTGACAGATTAACACAATATTATTATTTCTCAGATTATAGCTATCATATCACAATCCTACATATTGGCTGACTGGACAGGCAGTCTACATGACTAATTTTAAGTAGATGCCTAACTTTAATATGTGGAAAAGACAATGATTCCAACCCCTACCATTTAAAAAATTATTGTTTAATCTCTATAACCAGTGGGAATAAACAAGAATTACTGGAAAACTGTGTTTTTCTAAAGATGCATACTGAGTACCCACACTTGCCCTTTATTGTGTGCTGAAACTGATTTATGCCTCTTCTGTATTTAAGAAGCTGACATTTAAAACGTATTTTTTTCTTCTTGTATTTTTTTCTACCATTTTAACTAGCTTTTATATGCAAAATATTTTAAATACAAATCATTTAAATTTTTATAGAATCTAATAGGAAATAAAAAGGCTAATTCAAGACAGATTTAATGCAGTATTGCCTACTTATTACATTTAGAAAGGTTCAGGTGTTTTTTTCTTTTTAAGACTTCCATTTCAGGTTCTGAACTCATGAGATTATTTGAGCTCAGTTGTTATTTTTTATACTGCAACTTGAAAAGAACTGCTTGCAAAGATGGCTTTGCCAGCCCCCCCCCCCAAAAAAAAATGACAAAAGCAACAAAAAAGAAAATATTATTTACTTTTAAAATAACAAAACCTAATTAACTCTCTAATTTTTTAAGTTCTTGGCTCATAATTGTGATGTTCTGTTGGGCATGTGTTATAAAGTGATTTCTGAAAGGCATAAACATGATTATTGCAGGAGTCTTGGTTTAGAGATCACATGAACATAAAGAAGAAAGTCTTGAACAAGAAGGGAAAGTAGTTTCAAAAAAAACCTGTTAGCATTGAAGGAATAGGAATGTGACCTAGAAAGTGATATGGAGGAAAGCAAACAAAAAGAACCATGCCAGTGATCAAATGGCACTAAACGAACTGAGCATATTGGGAGCCCTTATCCCACCCCATAAGATCAAAATAGCTCATGTATGATATAAGAGTCAACTGCATTAGAATATACCAGATTTCATGTTACTGGTTTCTACAATAATAGAGCCCAATCAGTTTCAAACATGTTTCTGATCATTTCAAGTTTTTGTTGCTTTTTTTCTTTTTCCATTTCCTGAAGAAGCCTTTTATCCAAACATTTTCTTGGTCCAATCTATTGTAATGTATTTAATCTAACTTATTTGTGGTCTGTGAGAAGTGCAGAACATTAATCACATCTCCTTTTAGTTTTCTGTGCAATTATATGAAGCTTGCTTTTGCTCTGTCACATATCGTTGTAAATAAGAAGTAAATTTACTGACTTAGGTGGAATCCACCGGAACAAACTGGTATAAGTAAGTGAAGAATCAGGTTCTTCATACTTTAATTCTTTGTGCTGCTTTTTTCCTTTCCTGTCACCCATCATTATTTTAGCACAGAGGTAACTGTTGGTATATTTTGCTTTCAGTCTTGATCATGGTTACATCTTTGCTATATTTGTAGTGAATGAGACAGATCAAAGAACTCAAAATCAGCTGCAGAAATAGCTAAAGCTTGCTTAAACAACAGCTGAGAAACACTCTGCACGCATCATTTGACCTAACCTTTATTTTGCCTTCATGATGGATGAAGAAATGCAGCTTTCTGGCCGAACAACAGAAGTAGTGGGAAACATTTACCAGCACAAATTATAATGGTAGATGGAGTACCATGTTGATTTACGAAACCTTAGACTTTCAAAAAAAATTCTTTCAACTGGACAGCAAACATGAAAATTCTCAACTTGAAAAGAAACGTTTTTTCCCTAAGAAAATGCAGATGACAACTGAAAATTGCTTTTTCCTTTAACTAGAAGCACTACCATAACTCCAGAAAATCTCAAGTACTTCTAGATAATAATGTTTTCATCTCACTTTATATCTCAAGAGATGCTTTTATCCACACACATGAAAGAAAATGAAACAAACATTCAGGGGAAATGTATCCCAGACATTTTGGATGCAGTGATATCAGTAGACATAGCAAATGGTGAGGTTAAATCACAGCATGTTCATACATACCATATCAATAAAAGTAACTACTTGATGCAGGCTGAGCTATGGGTTGGTTTTTTTTTTTAATCCTGAATTACTATTTAAAGTAGTTACTAACAGAAAGAGGAAAATCACCGACTGGCTAGCCTCCATTTCAGGTGCATGGGCTAGTAATCACACATCTATTTGACTGATGTGACATTCAAATACTTCAGAAACTACTCCTGTCCAAACATGGAGTCTTAGAAGAGTCTTGAGTCTACTGCAAACGCCCAATAAAATTTCCTGTGGAGTATCCTTGGCTTTCAGGAATGTTTCTGTATGATATATCTCACAGGATATGTTTAGCATCAGACATAGACATTCTTCTCAAATCCTACTAACACTTCTACAAAATATAACAACATAAGGATGAGATGACAGCCTTAAGCAGGGATTTCCCTTATTTTTCCGATTAACATTACTGAAGATTTTGAAGAAATACCTGCTCCAGAGGAGAACATTTATAGTCTGTTAACAGTTTCTAGATTTGTAACAAGTCTCTCAGAAATGCGAGAGCCAGATAGATATTCCTTCCCAAAGAGACATTCCAGCTGGTCAGATCCAAGTAAATCCGCTGTTTAAAGCAGGGAGTTGACATTGCTAGAGCTATATCCTCCAGTAGGCAAATCAAAGACTTCCTCCTCTGGCAACAGCATTTGGCACTTTTCCTCCGTATAATTGCAATTCAGTGATTAAAGAGGGATTGGGTTTTTTTCTATATGTTTCATTACACACCTTCAGTGCACAGCAAAGTAAGCTGAAAGCACCCCCAGTGATCTTGGATTTACTATGTACAGGAACTTCATGATTAGTATAACTCCTAGCTTTTGTTAGCATTTATGACACTTTTCTTGCCAGCAAAATCACACTGATAGAATATCTTCCATACGTCTTTGCCTTGGGATCTGGGAAACAAGTTTAGGGAGTTTCCAAACACAATTCAAAGGGACTTAAATTCTGTTTGCTTAGCATCTGATTATAATCATGCAGTTAGACTTCTCATTCAATTTGCAACATCACCTAAAACATTATGAAGGGAAACAGTTCTGTTTCCTATCTAGTTTACTTGTCTTCCATGCGATGTTTTACATGGAGAGAGCAACTATCTGATGACAGAATATTAATTGATTTTCTCTCTCTTTTGTAAAAATCTCTAGGTTATACCTGGATATGACATAAGACAAAAAAAAAAGTAGAAAAAGAACAGGGATCAAAATGAAAACTAACACTTCTGAATAATTTATAAGACGAAGTCTGTAAAAAAGAAAGCACTTTTAATTTTACCTTCAGGCCTAGCATCTTATCTCATTGTGACAGAGCACTCAAATTTGGTTGATTTCAGTTAGTTTGGTTTTACCTATTGGAGAGGAAAAGCTGTCAGGCAATAATCATAGGTGAAAAATGACATTTTCTAGTTTTTTGGTTGCTGGTTTGTTTGTTTTTTTTTTCCCTAAATTCATAGATACACCTAAACAGAGAACATCCCTTTCTTTCCTGTCCACAATGTCCTAATTTCCTGCTAGATTCTGATGCTTAGGTTCAACTCTATTTCCATTTGTGCCTATGCAAAAGCATGCTTATTTTGTGTGGAAGATCAGCGCATTTGTGATGTGTGATAGGCCTACATATTCACCCACGAGTGAAAATGCATAAATCACAGTGCTGCTGTCAAAACTGTAGAGGAACAAGCCCATATTTTATGACAGTCGAGTCATTAAAATGTAGTCGCTCCTTAAAGAGGTAAGATTCTTCTGTGGTTTTCTGTTATCATTTCGCCACCTGGAACAGAAGGTAGTAGCAAGAGGTAAAGTTCAGGATTCTTTTCTCTTTTCTCTTCCAACATTGCTGCATTATTCTTGTTCTGAATCCACACTAGCACTGGCCTGCTCTATCACTTTCTTTAAGGAAAAGTATATTTATCATGACAGACTCTGCATTCTGATAACTACATTAATATGTGAGGATGTTCTAATCTGATGACATCAAAAATATATCAATAAGAAATAGTTGAAGTCAATATATTGACTGAAATTCCATTCTAGATCCTGGAAGAGCTTACTAACTGACCACAACAAATCTGCCATAGGTGAGGACTTTCAATCAAAGTTGGATTATTTTCTGAAAAATACCAGGAAAAAAAGAAAAATATTCCCAGTCACTACACATTGTTGGTCTGGAGGCAATCAATGAATGGAATTCTACAGCTTGGTATGTAATAGGACAGACTGGACACCTAAAATGGCCCTAAAACATTCAGATATTATACAGTTTCGTACTGTCTCCCCTCTTCCATCCAACAGATATTACACATTCGTTAAAGACAGCACAATATATGCAGAAGTGCTAGAAAATTAAGAGTGCATTAAAACTCTTAATTTCCATGATACAGATCATCATTTGTCAGTATATTCTCAATTTTAAGCACTTGAATACCATTTAAAACAGAAATATTACTGCAAAAAAATTACCTTGAAGCAGGCTTCCGCTGTCACCTTTAGTATACTCTAATGACTGTGTGTCTGTGCCATAAATTTTCCCTGAAAGGAGCTGCAGTATTCTTTTGCCGAAATATACTAAAATTCAGCTTTTTCCAGAATATCAATTTCTTTTTTTTTTTTCTTTTCTTTAAGGACCTATAGACATTGTTTCCTTTCTTTAAGGAGCTATAGGTGTTCAGTGAATGAACTGAATAACTGTAAGGATTTATTTTTTTTAAATTTAATTCCTCAATTTTCTCTTGTTGACATTTTGCAGTGAGGTTGAATGCCACATTGTCTAAGTATCAAATTACCTTCAGAGTGTCAAAAGCTATAGAGGTATCTTCTATTTTGTGTGTCTGGAGGGTGTAACTATGTTCCCCTTGCGTGCATGTGTATTTTCTCATTCTTTCATTTGTTAAAAAAAAAAAAAAATTCCATTTATGTGTGAGATCACGTCCTTTTCTATCTCCTATAGTAGAACTTAGATCTATCACATGACACTAGGCTTGAATTTTCCAGGTCTCTGATAAAACTTTTTCCGTGACAGGCCAAGGCTTCTGCCAGTAGTCCATCAGAGCATTATGTTAAATGGTAAAAACCTATCTGATATGAAAAACTTTTAATTTACCTTTGCATTCATGGGAAATGGGAAATAAGATGTAATATGCACAAGGGTCTGCAGGTTTCATCAGTAGTTTGTTGACTGTTGTTTTTCAAACATATAGTACTGCAGTGTCAGGGTGCCAGCATAAAATTAATAAAAAAATAACTTCTAATGCTTTAATTTGAATGCTAGTTTAAAAGGAAACTGCATACCTTTCTCAAAAGACGTGTCAGCTGCATGGTGTTTGACAGCAGGTGAAACAGACTATATGCAAATCCAGAAATATGCTACTCTGACTTCAATACTCTTTTGTTTGTGGTATGCAGCTGCAGTTTTAGGCAATACAATGAAGCAAACGGGCCACGTCAGATTTGCTAGCAAAAATAAAATGCTTGAAAAATATTTATGGTAAATTATTCAAATGTTATTCTCCCATCAAATGTTCACAACATTAACATATTTCAAATGCTAAATAGTTGCAAGTGCTTGGGATGTTAAATCATTCATTAAAGGAAGTGAGTGAGGTCATCTGAATGTTACTAATTATGGGATGGATATATGACGTGCATCTTAAGATGACTATTCTTCAGTTATTGGCTATGACCCTGAGTAGGACTGAGCAACTTCAGCTTATGCAGTTTACAGAAAGCTAAAGCATAGCAAGTAGTCATGACTGCAGGAGCTGTTTGCAGGAGGAGAGTCTGTTCTGGTTAGATAACATATTTTCTTTTGACTTGCCTGTGCAAGGACCTGTTGCTCAATACTGCTTGCAAGAACATCAGAAATAATGAAATAAACTCTATTGCAACGTTTTCCACAAATAACATCTGAAATACTTTGTGTTATCATAAAGTAATGTCTACATATGGCCTAAGGAGGACAATCTAAAACAATTGTTACATATAAAAAGTCTTGTTTCTCAGGACTCCGCTCTGTGAAAGATGTCTGGCCAAACCATATGCTGCAGGTCAGACAAGGTCCACCCTAACATACTGTACACAGAAAGGTTTACATCCTGCCTTCCTCTTCCAGCACTTACATCCCTCCTGTAGACTGGGCTAAGCAACTGGAAAAGTTACAAATGAAGCATACTAAGGTTTCTCTTTCCATCTGATGGCCAATGTAGGAGGTTCAACTCCTTCCACATTGTCCCTCATTCCATCAGCTTATGGTGCAAAGCAAGCAGCAGCCATCCACCTGCACAAGCAGAAGGAAGAACTGACCCGAAAAAGGGACAATTGCCATGATCACTCTGCAATTTGATCTGTTCTGTCTCCTTCCTAAGGTTTAACCATGTAGAAAGATTTCCTGGATGGAGGTTGACATCTGAGATGGTCTTTAGTTGATGGGAGCCAACAGGTTGAAATGCCACATGGGAGTTCTCCTTTTTTGACTTTTCCATCACTTTCTATTATATTTGCTTTTGATACTTACAACAGGACTGTCAATGTTTTCCTTGTTTGACAGAGGGATTGTATGTTTCTTTTTACTTCCTTTTTCCATTTACTCATCCTTTTTCTCAGAGTCATTACTCGGTTTGTCTGTGAGTTTCCTGTTATTTCATCCTACAGAAACATGTAGGACTGCAAACTTAAGTCAAATTTGAGAACTCATCCATGCCCCTCGTCCGTCCCCTCCCACCCATCCCCTCAAGAAAAAAAAAAAAAAATCTCCTCAGAGGTATTATTTTTCAAATTTCAAGATTTTTCAAGCAATTTCATTTCAGACTCAGTGATATACTGATGCTAGATACAAACTAGTGAATCTATCCCTCCTCTTTTAGATATATAGGCTAGTTCATAGAAATAATTTCCTGCATTCTTCTTGTTGTTAGAGGATTCTCAAGTTAAACTCCATGAAGTTTTTCCAGTGGCCCACAACGCACAATTTGCATGTGCTGTTTGTCTTACGGGAGAGGACTCTGAAAGTCTCTGAAATGTTCTTGAAAGGCCCCCAAGGGCCAGGCAGCTCACCTTCCTGAGTGGCTGAGTATCAGTTCTGCTGATATATGTGCACGAGCCAGCAAGAGCACAGAGCTCAGCTCAGGCTTTAAGAAACACTTTACGTACTGAGTAGAAATTTGGGTGGCTGGCTCACACTGAGCATCCAGCTGCTCTACACTGTACTGTCTTTTTTATCCCAGTTGATAATGTAAAGCTAGTTCAGGAAACATGAGCTGCAGCCACTGCAATATAGGTATAACCACAAAAGACAGCACTATTCATAAAATATTGTTGAAAAAAAAAGCATCCACACTCCTCATCCTAACAGGTAGAACTAGATAGCAATAGGAGCACCAGCTTCTCTTTAATGTAGGAATAAACAGTGTGTTGGCAACATCATGCCATTAACACGGTTCTAAGTACATATCGTAAATAATTCCCTGGCAGCATGGCTATATTCTGGAATGAGAATGCAAATGCAGAATGGACAAAAAGTTCAGATTTTTAAAGGCACTGTTTAAAAGGCAAATCATTAAAATAAAATAATCATCATAAATGCTTTAAGCATGTTCAATAGAGAATAAACTAGTAGTCTAGCAATACTTTCCTTCACATGAATACTATGAAAAGTTTAAGTGTTTACTTCAGTATTCATTAAAATTATACATAAATATTTATGTGTCAATTATGGAAAATCCTGTTTAGAGGTGAAATTCAGCAATGCTGAAGATTAAGAAGATGCTTTGTTTGCTTTTTTTCAAACAGACAGGAATCCAAAGATGCACGAAAGTGACATTTCCTCAGCTGTATGCCACAGAAAAGAATCCAGGAGGCAAATGTAGAAACCAGACTTGAAGTTTCTCCCACGGATGAAAGAATGGAAAAAAGAGCAGAACCATATTAGCATCTTTTGTAGCAGTCAAGGGAAGGGCAGGGAGGTTGGAGAAATACTCTTCATGTTGGTTTCACTCAAAACTGATTTTCAGACACAAAATTGGTGAGATTTGATCTTGTGGAACTGTGACAGTCAGTACGAGTCTAATGATGTGTTTCATAATATTAGCAGTATAATGAACTAAATGTAGTAAAGTTTAAATGACAAACCAAAAACCTATATGCCAAAAACCCCACGGCACAGTGGAACACGCTTAAGGAAACAGTCATTACTGGGATAGGAAAATATAATACTATGCAAAAGTGCTGTAGAAAGACAAACTATACCTGACAAACAAATTCATTGAAATAAGGTAGTTTTGTTCCTTCTTACTTCTTAAGGATTTATTGTGACATTTCTGAATTGCTTTTTAACAATTTCTTTTTATAAATTTCAAAATTTTAATTATCAGTCCCTATCGTGGGGAAAAAAAAAAAAAAAAAAAAAGCACTGTTGAAATGTTTTAAAGTAGTTGAAACCTTAAGACCATTCATGAATTTAAGGAAAGTCACATGGAGTCCAATCTTAGTCTGATTAGTAAAGATGGTAAACTGTAGCAGTGCCTAACTTCAGTCAATGAACCTGCCTGGACAGTGAAAAAAGGGTTTATTCAGCCCATCTGCACACTCTAGATAAGGGTCTCTTGAGGGCAACCAGGTATGAAGCAAATTTGAGACACCCACAATATTGAATCAATGCCTTGTACTGATGTATATATTAATAAAAATGGCAACAGGGCAACAAGTTGGGGGTTTTTTGTCTTACACTTTTATTAAGAGGTTGAATAAAAACTCTTTGATACATCTGGCAATATTGAAACAACTTCCAGCTTTATTCAGTAGGAAAATTTCCAAGGAAAGTGTCATGTAGTAGTCAGAATTAATATCAGGAGCCAGGACATTTAAATTCTGTTCTCATGTTGAGGACACCTGATACAAGCCAATCTTTCCTGATTTTTAAAAAAGTTGCCAACACTTGATACAACTCCAGAGAAATCCAGTACAGCTTTCTTATTTCTTGCTGCCTGCTCATTTCTTATTGTTTTGGAAACACATAGCCTTCTCCTTTGTATGCAGCTGTTAAGGGGCAGTCTGGTCATAAGTTTTGCCTTGAGCTTTGTTTCATCTGTCCAGTGGTATGGGTAATGAAATAAGGTAATCAAAGAGCAATTAATATTTATGGAGTACTCCAAAATGCCTTGTATGAAAGTTACAAAGACCATCTGATGTAAGGGAAACAAAATTGTCATGGAGAAAATTCTGGCAGTAGTGCATAGGCAGCTGATGATGACAGCTTTACTTTGTCTGAGTTGAAGTACTTAATGAAAAACTTCCAATGAAATTCAGGTTAACACTTCATGATATCTTCCAAACTACCCTCATTGTTCACTTGAGAAAAATCATGATACTCTGACCAGAAACACAGATCATCTACAAATGAGCAAAAAATATTGGAAACTGAACCTGATATAGTGTCTGAATTGCAGTAGTATAGCTGAGCATACAGTGAAGCTGTATTTGGTGTTTTAAGTGGTCTTGTAAGGAGCAAGGAGTTGGGCTCCATGATCCTTGTAGGTCCCTTGTAACTTGAGATATTCTATGTTTCTATGAAGCTGGAATGGTAAAAAACCTTCACAAATTCCCAAACATGAAACAAAAAAAACCAAACAAACAAACAAAAAAAAAGGGATTTTTTTGAAGATGGACAGATTTTAAGTTCATTTTATTTCCTGTAATAGGTTAGGTCCTCCTAAAAAGAGATGCCTAAATCAGTAGGCCTCTCACTAAATGCAGGGCTGAAATGGAATCCCTGGACCCACAGGCAGTAGGTGTGGATAGAAGTTCCAGGTGTGGGTGGTAGGGCCATCAGGCTCATTAGTGCCCTCAGGGTATTCACAATAACTGTATCTTATTCAGACTCTCAACACCAATTTCACAATAAAAATTATTAAAGGACCAAAGAGAAAGAAAAAGCAACAGCAATTCACTCAACATTAGCACTGTTGCACAGAGCCACCTAAAGTTTCCGAAACCCAGACAGATTCAAATTGCCTCCACAACCAAGCAGTTGCTCATGTTTTCTATGTCCAAACTGTTTGTACAAACCTTTAATGAACTTCGCTTTTTTTGTTACAGAACATCCACTAATATTTTTCAGGCACTGTTTATAGAATTCTTCAAAGGTCAAGTGTTATTCTCTTGAAATGCATCATGTGATATTGATCACAGAATATTAATGCTTTAATTTTGTTTAGTTTCTTTTAAACAACTGCAAGGGGCATAAGAGTACTGAAGGAGCTATTTTCTCATTTTCTCTCAAAGTGAAAATTCCCTTGCTAGGTATATTGGATGGAAAATTCCTGGAGGAGAACCCTGTGCAAGACCCCATCTCTGTTAGATTCCAGCAGTCAGCAATCTAGTACTATTACCTTCAGTAATCTCCCTAGTTCCTGGGAACTGGCTCATTATTTTACATTTTGGCACACAAATACAGACATTTATTTGAGATAACTCTTGAAGGCTAGTCTCTGTATTCCTGGCCAAGGTCTAACCACTCCAGTAATTCCCTGAAGTACTGAAACACCCATTTATTATGACTTTAGGTATTAGCTCACATAAGCATCATAACTCAGTTTACAAGGGCAAATGTATCTCTCTGAAATCAGAAATCTATTATGACATCACCCAGATACTCTGACCCACTTCCTATTCCAGCAAACCAACTCAAAAACTCATTAGCTAATCAAACTTGGAACTATTTTACAACAGGATTTGATTAGAGGTGAAATTGAATTGCTTAAAATATCTTTTCTTTTTTAACTCCACAACAAGTGAAACTACATGTTTCATGATCAGCGATGACAGATAGTATATACAAAAAAATTTCAGGTGTTTTTTTTCCTAGATATTTCACAGCCAAAATCTAAAACTGCTTAGGTAATTAATCCTGTCAAATCCTAAGTACTGGGTCATTCTTTAATAGAACATGAATAACAATTCATTCCAGGCCTGATGTAGATCCAAACATCTTCTCATTGGGACAACTCTAGTTTGTACCTCAACGATATTACTGAATGGTCTGCTACATATTGACAAAAATGAAATCAGAAAGGATCAAGTTTTTTAGACTATGGTGGGAGCATGTGATAGCTGGTAATATCTTTACTCATAACAGAGAATGAAAAGTGTAAGGTATATGACAGAAATGTTAGCATATTTATAAACAGTCAGAGACAGAGGACCTTCTTCAAAGGCATGCTGGTTTCCATTTTTTATGGATATAAACTGAGCTAACTGTATTGACCTCCATATAGCAGATTTACACTAGCAGATAAATTCATCTATTGTCCAGATTTTTACCATAAAACAAGCAAAATTGTCATGAAAAGAACAAAAATAAGATCATTAACATGAATTATTACTTCTTGGCTAAAATTTTAAGATTCTTCTACTGGAAAGATTAAGAGCATTTCTACGGATGCCAGAAACTTCTTGTATAACTTTACACTATATTGTGGGACAGAGGCTTTTCCCTTAGCTAAAATCAATACAGAACTGGATTGGTGAAGAGGTAAAGTCAAGAAGTGGAAGGCAGTGAAAGCACATGATAGTTTCTACCAGTATGTTTCCCCGGTTGCTCTAGAAACAAACAAAACAAAAAAATCTTCAGCCCTGTCAAACAATGACCAGCTACAGTAGTGAAATACTGTCAGCAAAGAGGACACCAGGAACTCAGTTACTGCAGATACTGAAATGGTGGCTAGGCCCACAAAATAATTGCCTCATGCATAAAAGTATGTACAGCTTAAACTTTGAATATCTGTCATTTCAATGAGCTGGCTAATGTCATAATTGCAGAAAAAAAAAAACATAAAGCACATATCAGCAGAATTAAGGGAATTGTCATGAACAGCAGGTAGCAAAGATTGCAACTGTTTCAAAAATGTTGTCCAAGGCAAACTGGAATCTTCATTACTATGAAAAGAGTTGCAGCAAAGCTAGTGCATGTTAACAACAAATCAAGTTAGCACAATTGTTGTAAGACTGTATACAGATTGTTACCATGGTTCTTTACATATCAGTCTTAGGGCATCCTTTTCACTCTACTGCATTTTTCCATTGTGACAAGATATCCTCAGCCACTGTTTTAATGGGGTTAAGGTTAATCATGCTTTCATCACTGATCTATAATTAGGATAGCTGTTATTCTATGGTTTCTGTAGAGCCATATGGTTATCTAATGCTAACAAGACCTGCAGTGCTTCAGATTCTGTATATTGCTTCTTGTCTGGCTTCTGGTTTCCTCATTTTCTGCAACATTTCTTGAGTTGTCTATATAAGGAAGGAAAAGGAAATCAAAGTCTCTGTTTATTGTGCTTCCTGGTGATTAATATTCCCCTATGAATAGGTTTGCAAAGACTTCAGCCATGCTTGCCTTGTTTTTTCTGCAAAAGAATATACCCTAAGAGCTACAAGGAAAACTGTTCAAACTTGCTTCTGTGTATTTGTCAGAACACTATTTGTTTTACTTTACTGAGTTACACCAAGGGAGTACCAGTTAACATTCCTCAACTGATACTGCCACTACAACAACAGATTTTTTTTTTCTTCTTTTATTTCCCGATACTTTTATTTGTTTGTTTGTTTCCAGTACTACCCAGAGGCATCAGAAAGGTATAAAAAGAAAAGATAGAGGTGATAAACAGCACCACCAGGAATACATAGTACATATAAGAGTGGCACATAACACAACAACACAACCAACCACTGCAACATCGTGACCAGCAACTAATAACCAATATAACACACATGTATAACACATTTTGTTTCAAGTCACTCTGGTCAGATCTGTAGGCATCTGAACCCTTTGTTAATCCGTGTTGGGCACCAAAGGAACTGCAGTGGTTTAGTCCCACTCAGGAGCTAAAATACCATATAGTGTCTCAGTCATTCCCCCGTCGCTGCCGCTAGCTGTGGGATGGGGATGAGAATCAAGAAAGAAAAAGAATGCAAAATTTCTGGGTCATAATAAAACCAGGTTAAGACAACAACAGAGGAAAAGAAACAAGAGATGGAAAACAAACAAACAATCCAACCCATAAAACATTTAAGCACATAATTTACAGTACACTAGCTCACATTTGATCCTGATACTCAGCTCCCTCCCACATAGCAAGACTCTCCCCTTGGTACAGTCTCCACTTTTTATATGGACCATGATGTCACATGGGATGGAACAGCCCTTTGGCTAATTTGGGTAAACTATTCCAGCTGTTGGCTAATTCATAAACTATCCCAGCTGTGTCCCCCAGCCACAGGTGCCACCAGCTTCAGTTCCTCTCCCAGCTCAGGTGAAAACTAACTGTAGCCTAGCCAGAACCTGGACATTTCCCAATACAAAAAATGACAAGACAAACAAGAGGTAAGACAGGAGGTAGAGCGTGGTCAAAGAGGTGATAGGCTCTGTCATGGTAGTTCAGTGCTTAGTAACACGATGGTTTGGCTTATGGGGAAGGGAAACTCACCACAGATTCTGACATTCTGTTCTCTGCCAAAGTTGGCAAGGCTTTGCACTGAGAGAACTGGGAGTTTCATATAAGGCCTTCTTCCCCCCTCAAAAAAAACACAACTGTAGAT
>WHYT01015058.1:150241-166694 GCA_009806455.1 Tetrax tetrax | reverse complement strand
AGAATGCAAAATTTCTGGGTCATAATAAAACCAGGTTAAGACAACAACAGAGGAAAAGAAACAAGAGATGGAAAACAAACAAACAATCCAACCCATAAAACATTTAAGCACATAATTTACAGTACAATAGCTCACATTTGATCCTGATACTCAGCTCCCTCCCACATAGGAAGACTCTCCCCTTGGTACAGTCTCCACTTTTTATATGGACCATGATGTCACATGGGATGGAACAGCCCTTCGGTAAACTATTCCAGCTGTTGGCTAATTCATAAACTATCCCAGCTGTGTCCCCCAGCCACAGGTGCCACCAGCTTCAGTTCCTCTCCCAGCTCAGGTGAAAACTAACTGTAGCCTAGCCAGAACCAGGACATTTCCCAATACAAAAAATGACAAGACAAACAAGAGGTAAGACAGGAGGTAGAGCGTGGTCAAAGAGGTGATAGGCTCTGTCATGGTAGTTCAGTGCTTAGTAACACGACGGTTTGGCTTATGGAGAAGGGAAACTCACCACAGATTCTGACATTCTGTTCTCTGCCAAAGTTGGCAAGGCTTTGCACTGAGAGAACTGGGAGTTTCATATAAGGCCTTCTTCCCCCCTCAAAAAAAACACAACTGTAGATATTTTATAACAAATTCTCTGTTTCTTAGAAATGAGCTTTTCTCATTTTGCTCTAATACTCTGTTTTACTTCCTGTTTCCTTTGGGTCCAGTTTTTATTGTTTCAGTGCAGAAGTTTCAGTGCCAATGTCAACACAGAGACAGGAGCATTTCCAGTTTATGACAGGTCTAACAGCCGTGCTTCCAGTGCTTCTAGCTGGAAGCTGAACCAGTGGGCCAGCCCAGATGTTTTTGCAATGAAAGCATTGATTGAAGAAAGAAAACAGACATCTTGGACATTAATGGGAGCCTGGAAAGAAAACACCTCACATGAAAAATAACGTGGAAAATGACACTATTACAGGACATAAACCGATTCACGGTATCTCAGAGGAGGAAGAACTGGTACTAACCATGCATAAGGTTAAGCCATTCTGAATTTCGTAGCCATCTGAAATAGCGCAATGAAGTTGAAGATTGGGTGAAATATAAAAACAGAAAGGGAAACGAGGCAATCTTAAGTAGAAATTACCACAGCTAGCAAACCTTTTGTAATACATTACACTGGATGTGCAGTTACATAAATAGCCTTCAGTATCATAATGTAGATCTCATCAAGAGTCCATTTCACTGTTAACAATAAACAAGCTTTTGATTCATTGTGAAAAATAGAATTCATAGGAATGTATAAAAAAGAGTTATGTTTATGAGATTTTGCTGATTCTTCATATGTTCAGAGAATTTTGAAAGGAGAGTAACAGAATTTGGTTCCCACTGAATTTCAGTGAACTATGACTTTGTATAGTCTCTTTCAAAAAATCGTCCTTACAGCACAGAACTCAGCTTTCTTGTTCCTCTTGTTCATATTGCTTGCAATTTTAGGAAGACTGATTAAACCAAGCATACAGAGGTGCAGTCATTGCCCTCTACAGTACAGAGCTTCCCTCCATCACCACTCCTCCAAGTCTATTGATTTAGATATCAATTTTAGGTACTCCTCCTCCTACTGCATAATACAATAACAGATAATACATTTATCCTTGCAAGCAGAGTAGTATTACTCTTTCCATTTTACTAATTGAGAACTTGGGAACAGAGGGATTAAGGTACATATCCTCAGCACAGGCTGAGATACCTGGCTGTTAGCTCTGCATTCTTTGAGTATACAGGAGAAAGGAACTGAACCTGATCTTCTGAAGTCCAGGTTGGAACCTTTAGCCTTCATCCATTTCCTGTCTTAAGTCCCAACTTTAGGCTTGGAATTTCTAAAAGTAATGATAAGAGCTGCAAAGCAGAGTAGCACCTAATCCTCCATGTCACAAAGGGGACTTTCTCCACAAGACTCCAGTAAACTATATACAATAATTGTTTTGCCTCTAGAAAACACCATGAGGGATGGATTTCATTTCCCCACATTTCAAATAGAGAGAGCCCACATAACAGGTTGTCCAGCAGAAACATATTTTTACATGAAAAATAAAAAAAAAAAGAACATCTTAAAAATCAGTGTTTACACATCAAAACACAGCAAGTCAAAATGAGATACCATTCTGTAGTAAATCCAAACTGGTTTACCTCTTTGTACAAATTTAGTAGTTCAGAATATCATGGTTGTTGATAACAAGGCCAATGAACAATAATTAACCAAATGCTTAAACAGATTAACAAACAAGAATATAATGGAAGACATTTAGCAATAACTTGATGAGTATACCACCCAACAGCATTTGCACTGTGAAACAAGGAAAAATTCACAGTTTGAGTGTGCCTTTAATCCTTAATTAGCCTGCTGCTTGTGTAGCAGACCCCTTCACTGGAGATTAGAATGATTGTTGCCACTAAATTTACCCTTACTTTAAATTGAAGAGAACAAGTTCTACTGTTTCTAAAAAGCTATTAAAAATCCTGCAAATTATTGAGCGCCATCTACTGTTTCCTTAACTCTTAATACCCTAGCAGTGTTTGGGAGCTGCACAGCTGAATTAAGATTTTATTCAGCAACTAGAGCAGAAATTCCAACTTGAGGATTTATTTTAAAACTGCATTGTATTTGCTCCAAAAATCAGTGGTCATTTTTTTCATGCACAGAATGAGTATTACAAGCATTAAAAAGAAAATCTATTAATTAGAGATAAAAATAATTAAAACTTAAGTTTAGCATCAGAGTCAGGCCTTTATTTACCCCAAGTATTACAGTAAGGAGACAATATAGATACTTAATCCTTTTCATTAAATAAATTGAAATATCAGTTATAGATTACACTTGGAAAAAAAAAAAAAACAAAAACAAAAACAAACCCATCAGATAAGCTAACAATGGCTGTATTATAATGATTACGACTAACCAGGGATTTTTTTTAAAAAGGTAATTGCTTAGTTACCTATTAAGTAGGCATAGTGTGACATCAGATAGATAAGTTCAGGTAGGCTCCTACCTTCCAGAATAACTAGTTTACAAGTAGTTATTCTTCAAGTTGTAGTGAATTTGCATAATGAAAGAGATCATTTATGTTAGAAAAGACCTTTAAGTATATTTAAGGACATAGGTGGGTTATTAGCCACAACTGTCATCCTCTGATTCTCCTTTGAACAGTCTGACAATAAAAAGCCAAGTTGCCTCAAGCAGAAGACAAAGTGTGGCTCAAGCTGTAGTGCTCTATCACTTAAAGCCAACGGATTCTGCAAAACAACTAGCTCCAATGTCCAGCTGTAAGGATGAGTATGGGTCCTGGACATGGTGAAATAAATCATCAGAGCCCTGCTCTCAGGCTCCCATGGAGAGCTCCATGGAGAGGGTCAGCCTCCTCCAGCTCCAGTCTTCAATTATTTTGAGACAGCTTAAGCATCTTTACACAGCACAGCATTGCAAAGGGTAGACAGTCTCAGATAAATACACTGAGATGAAGAGGACCCAGGAGGAAACCGAAAGGAAAGAAGTTAAAAGAAAATCTTTCTTTGAGAGGGAAAACTGGTCTCCGATTCTTCAGTTCTTTCCACGCATCCTCATCTAGGAAGTTTTCCATAACAATTTTGCAAGGAAGAGTCTGCATACACCGATACTCTAAAGTGGAGCACAATGTGGGTATGGTAAGAGCTGCAAAGGTCACACAAGTGACACAGTAGTGGCAGTGTGGCACAGCTGAGAGGCAGTCCTTGTCAGCTCAAAGCCACACAAAAGGGCTTGTATTAATCTATGCAGGTTAACAGCAGTACTTAACAACTGCTGGTGGTGCTAGTTTACATTCCTCTGCATTATGGCCCATTCGTTGCATGTGATGGCCATTTGGTCTTGCAGTCTCATAGCAGCCCAGTCTGTCCCCCACTTTTGAGAAGCCCGAGATAGATGAGAACTGCAGACGTTTACCAGGTTGTCACATTCTGAGGAGAGAAATAGAATCATAGAGTCATAGAATAGTTTGGTTTGGAAGAGACCTTTAAAGGTCATCTAGTCCAACCCCTCTGCAAGAAGCAGGGACATCTCCAACCAGCTCAGGTTGCCCAGAGCCCCATCCAGCCTGGCCTTAAACGTTTCCAGGGATGGGGCATCCACCACCTCTCTGGGCAACCTGTTGAAGTGTTCTACCACCCTCATTGTAAAAAATGTATTCCTTATGTCCAGTCTGAATCAGCTTCCTTCTATTTTAAAACCATTACTCCTCATCCTGTCACAATAGGCCCTGCTAAAGAGTTTTTCCCCATTTCTCTTATAAGCCCTCTTTAGGTACTGCAAGACTGCTATAAGGTCTTCCTGGAGCGTTCTCTTCTCCAGCCCCAACTCTCTCAGCCTGTCCTCACAGGAAAGGTGCTCCAGCCCTCTGATCATCTTCATGGCCCTCCTCTGGACTTACTCAAACAGGTCCACAGCCTTCTTGTGTGTGGGCTCCAGAGCTGGACACATTACTTCCAGGTGAGGTCTCACGAGAGCTGAGTAAAAGGAAAGAATCACTTCCCTCGGCCTCCTGGCCACACTTCTTCTGATGCAGCCTAGGGTATGACTGGCATTCTGAGCAAGTGCACATTGCTGGCTCATGTTGAGCTTCTCATCCACCAGCCATCCACCTATCCATTTCCAAGTCCTTCTCCTCAGGGCAGCTCTCAATCCATTCTCCGCCCAGCCTGTATTTGTGCCTCGGATTGCCCTGACCCACATGCAGGACCTTGCACCTGGCCGGTTGAACTTCATGAGGTTTGCACAGGTTCACTTCTCCAGCCTGTCAAGGTCCCTCTGGATGACATCCCTTCCCTCCAATTTGTCGACTGTACCTCACAGCTTGGTGTTGTTGGCAAGCTTGCTGAGGGTGCACTCTATCCCATTGCCTATGTCACTGACAAAGATGTTAAACAGAGACAGTCCCAATGCCAATCCCTGAGGAACTCTGCTTGTCACCATTCTCCACTTGGACATTGAACCGTTGACCATAACTCTTTGAGTGTGGCCATCCAGCGAATTCCTTATCCACCAAGTGGTCTGTCCATCAAATCCATGTCTCTCCAGTTTAGAGACAAGGACGTTGTGTGGAACAGTATGAAATGCTTTGCACAAGTCCAGGTAGATGATGTCAGTTGGCCATTCCTTGTCCACCAATGCTATAACCCTGTTACAGAAGGCCACCAAATTGGTCAGGCATGATTTGCCCTTAGTGAAGCCATGTTGGCTGTCACCAATCACCTCCTTATTTTCCATGTGCCTTAGCATGGCTTCCAGGAGAATCTGCTCCATGCCCTTGCCAGGCACAGAGGTGAGACTGACAAGCCTGCAGTTCCCTGGGTCTTCCTTATTCCCCTTTTTAAAAATGGGACTTATATTTCCCCTTTTCCAGTCAGTGGGAACCTCACCAGACTGCCATGACTTCTCAAATATGCCAAATATGAAGTTGCCAACAGCTTGACAACTTCATGCACCAGTTCCCTCAGGACCCACTCATGCATCTCATTGAGTCACATGGGCTTGTGCACCTTCAAGTTCCTTAGATGGAACCTGCTCTTCTGCTACAGTGGGCAAATAGGAAGAGTTTGTGTTACCCTGTAATCTCTTAACACTTCATTTTAAGGCATAACACAATTGCCAATATCCAAGCTGAACTTTCAACTCTAACTCTTAATTTGGACTTCAAGCTGGGTAATTTTTCAACCATCACTTTGCATGAATACAAGATTTATGTATGAAATAAAAGCACACTGAATGTAATATTACCATCCCCAAGCCTTAAGTGTTCATGAGTCAGACCTCCCATGAGTTTTGATTACTCTAGAAATTATTTTTTTTCTTTTATATGTACCAGTAATTTGCTTTTTCCATCTACGTTTTGAATTATCAGGAGGCCAATCAGGACACAGCGTGTTTCTGCCTTTAGCTTTTGCACTGGGCAGAAAATTCCCAAAGGGGTTCTGCGCTGGCTGACATCCCAGACAGCTGGGACCTGAGAGTTTCCAAAGACTTGGCAAGGGTAATTTGAGCTTCCATGCTTACCTCCTGAGCTTACAGCTTTGCCCAGCCAGGTGGCTTAGATGTGGACAGGTAAGAAAAGGGGTCCTTAACAGCTGGGAGCTATAATAACTCCAGGGCATCATGAGATGCAGTGGTGGCTACTGGCCAGTAAAGGTTCAGGCTGTGAAAGGCAAGACTAACTGGGGTGCAGGAGAAAGGCCACTACAGCTCTTGGACTCTACATGGACATCTTCATAGTCTTGGCAGCTGCCAAGTGAAGAGTCCCCACAGTGGGATCTGGAGAAGCATTTCAACTTCCAAAATGTCAGTGGAGGTCATCTGACTCCTCAAATTGACCTCCTGATTTCCTGCGTTAGCCTATATGGTTAAAAGCATCGAGCTTGCTACTCTCACCACTTGAAATTGTTCGGAAGTTTAAGAGACTGCAGATGATAGATTACCCTAGCACTCCACAAGAAGTAGAACATTTTTTTTGTGAGATACATTGAAGACATCAAAGAATCCTGCTCTGAATCAAGATGTTTTTAGAGAAGAAATAAATGACTGCTTTGTCTACCCAACCTCATTTACAGCACCAGATATTTCTCAGATCAGAGGGAGTGTTCCAAAACCAAGACCATGTCAAAGAAAAGACATGTAGCCTTCCTCTCTGCAGCTGGATGGAGAATAAAAGCTGTTCCCATAGTACAGGGCCACTCTCTTCAAGTTTGTGCTGAATAGCTATTACTTATCAATGGAAGTTACTACCACTAATAATGCTAGCACAGTTAAATAGATAATTATAAATATATAATCTCCATTTGTGGACATGCTTGGTTCAGAATGAAAATGCTTTTTCCTATTTAAACTCCTGGAAACACAGCATAAGAGAAACCTCAAACCAGTACTTTATATTGATACAGAGCCCAAATGCTTCACTAGGTAAAGATTCAATCCTAGGGATAGTCCCAACAATAGAGACAATGTTTTACACCTCAAAAGCCAAGCAAATACTACCCTATTTTGTCCACGATGGTAAATTATTAGAAGAACAGTAACACCCTCAAGTAACCTCAGTCACGTAACCATTTGGTAATCAACACAGTAGACCGCTGGATTTCTTATGTGGATAGCTCATCTAGTAAACCTGAAGCAGTTTTCTGCTAGTATTTATTCTTTGCTCCTCCAGTTTATAAATCAAACCTCTGTCCCTTGCTACATTCATCCTGTCCTCCTTCTTGCTCATGTTCCAGGTTCTCACCTAATCCCTTTAATCTTAACTTGGCCTGAAAAGACATAAGGAAGGCATTCAAAGAGGTAATGCTCTATAAATCCTCCATGGATCTTTCATTGTTTCATTAACAGCAGCATTAAAATCTTATTATGATAAGGTATAGCCAGAGTGTTCACACTAATGGCAGTACAAGTTTTGGGGGACAATCAGGGTTTGGGGTTTTTTAAGGAAACAGTTTATCCAAAATGTCAAATCTATCACAGCAATGTTTGGCTTTGTCATCAGTCAACGTTATTAATGCAAGAAATTTAAATTGATATATCAGACTTTAAGATACGCAAAATTTGAAAGCTCTGCTCTGAAGTTCTTGAATTTATGATCTTGTTCGATGATGAAGCCAAATATACTGTAATACATTTTACCCTGAGTTGCAGTCTCAGTTCTAAGTCAATTTTTCAATCTAAGCATCCTCTCCTTCCTTTCTCTCAGATTCTCCCTGAAAGCTTATAGAAATAGAACATTTAAAGATCAGGGGTCTTCTTCTTCCATGTCTTCTATGTGAAGTGCACACATCCACACAAGTTCAAGAGTGGGGATGTTATTTAAATAAAGCTTTCTCCAGAAGTCAAAGGTAAATGGATATAAAAGTAAATAATGTTTACTGAGACAAACTTGAACAATGGACTAAGGAAATAACCTTGAAAGCATAAACAACCATAAAAAAAATTGCTATGGTGAGCATTTGTTCCTAGTGACAAGCTTTCATACCGGTTAGGTACCTCATAGATTTTCTGCGATTTCTATTATGACTTTCTCCCCTAATTCATCTTTTGTTTCATGCTCTCTTCAATTTCCATCCTTTCCACTGTGACAAAATAACTTTGAAATTACTGTATTGTTTTGCAGCTAATATATTAATCCATGGTGCCTTTATTTGCATCAGTTTAATCAAATCCAAGAATGACAATGAAGCAGCAGGAGGCTTAAGACATTTCTTTAAATCTAATTGGCACACAGAGTATCCTTTTAGTATGAAACCAGCTTCCTGGCTAGGAAGAAAACAATTGATAGATTTTTTTTTTCTGTCAGAGTTCTTTTTCCCATACAAGGTAGTGTTTCTTCCATATGGATTTCAATTCCAGTACATTCCTGGTGGAGCTATTCAACTTCTACATGGCAGCAACTGACAAAGTGTTAAGGAAGCATTTGTAAAATGCTAGAGTTACAGTGCAAAATGTTTCCACCACCAGAATGAATTGTCTTAAGTGCTGTTCAGTTTTAGTTGATGAAACTGCAGCTTTTGACAAGACCATAAATATTCTTAGGAGTATTGTTTTATGTGCTGACACACAGAAATACCCATAGCATTGAAGTATATCCCAATGTTTGAGCTGTATGTGGAAACAATATCTCTTAATATTCTAAATACTAGTTTGCTGTTGTTTAACTATTTCCCTTCTAAATTAGTTGATTAAAGATATCATGACTCTTCCAAAATGCCTAAAAATATTGTGTATTTTATTTACATGCCCATATATGCACATAGAAAAGCACAGACAAAATAGTACAGCATAGTCAAGATATCACTAGCCATAAATAATACTTCTGCACTTCCTATCACAAAAGATAAGTCTAGTCATTAAAGACATGAATTAGCTTAGGCAAAATCTACAACACAATCCAAATTACTCCTACCAACATGGCATTTTCTCATAACAGAAATCTAGGATGTCACTTCAGGTTTCAAATTTTATGTAGAGATGCTAGAAAGAAAAAAAAAGAAAGTAACAAAACAGTCTGTGAGTGCACTGTCTTCCTGCATTAAGCAGTCATTCATGGACCGACACTCTCATAGGCTGGACCGATGGTGCAGAGGGCACTCGCACAGAAGAACATGACCAACTGGGACAGCTTTGCTCAACTTGGTCACCGCAGTAAAACACGCCCAGAAACCGCCACTCTGAGGTGTGGTAAAACTGGGGTCCCACCAGATACTAAGCGAATCACTGCCTGGAGAAGCCTCATTTCCCTTCCCCAAACCCCACAAGGCAGAGGAGGCACAGCATGTGGTCTGCCCTGCATGGCCACCCCGTATCACCAAGCCCACAGCTCACATGTGAGGAGGAGACCCCCAGGATGGTCCCAACCTGCTTGTGGCAGCCCTGCCATATTGCCGGGGTCACCTCTCAGCTTGATTGTGTTTGGGAGGGATCCAGCCCTTGACCCCAGGGCACCTACTGCAGGGCCTCGGAGGGTGTGGGGGTCACCCCAAGATGGGCCTGGCACTGCTGGGTGCCCTGGATGTGCAGGTCCTCCTAGTCAGGTGACTGAGGAAAGGGAAAGAACACCATCCGAGGCGTGTTTAGCCAACAGCTGATCACAGGCATTTAAAAACTGAAAGAGTTTGTACATGCCTAAAGGCTGCACCAGTCATTTTCTAGACCTAAGCCAATGTGGCTTAAATTAAAACCCGAAGAAACGCCCAAACTTACCCTCCAGAAAGCGAGGGCTTCTCATGAGGCAGGAGCTAGGAGCCATGCTGTCTAGCCAGGGCCCATCCCAGTGCACCAGGAGGGAGCTGGGCAGGCTGGAGACCATGATCAGGCCATCAGGCCAAGGCCCAGCTGAGATATGGGCCCATGGGTGGACCCCACTCAGCAGGGCCCGTGGCCAGGCAGGGCTGTGGGGAGTGGGAGGCTGGCTCTGCTGCAGCATTGCTGGGGCAGGGACTGAGAGCCCCAGGAGGGGCTGAAATGGGCCATGGCCCATGGGCAGGGTGTGGAGAGTCCCGGGAGGGCTGACAGGGACTGCAGTCAGGGCTGGCAGAGATATGCTAAGTCCAGGCATACACTCAAAACATTTCTTCGAAGACATGCCAGTTTCTGAAATCTGGAACAATAGGTCCAAACATGGACCATGTCAGTATTTTGAAAGATGCTAAACTCAAGTTTTCTCTCTAAGTAACACCCTACTTTCCCTCTCCAGCCACAGTACACCTCTGGAGAGCCATACCTCCCCTCAATAGGGTCCCAAGATAGCTTTAATGGATGGCAAGTAACAAATGGCTGAGTGATTTAATTCCAAGTGCTATTGTTGAGCAGGCTGACTCCAAAGAAATTTTTTTTTTCAGAGGTTACAATTGCTCAAAGGTTACAACTATATTTGCACTTAGAATGAAAGAAGTACTCTGCAAGGAACAAATTTATGCTGAAATCTGTCTGACTACAATACCGATTGTTTCTCAGTTCAACTCTGTGTTTGGCAGCAAATTTTGAGGGGTGGAAAAACCTCTGTCTTTATTTATTTGTAGTTCACTTTTTATGTTTTGTTTAAAAGTAGCAAAACAGGACAGCAAGGAAGAAGTTACTCTGTTTACTTCATCCCAGGTCAGGTAGATCCTCTAGAAGGGGTCTACCCCACAAGCAACTAAGCATGCTAAGGTGAGAGAAACTCACCCTCTTGGCAGACAGAAAAGGGCTGAGGGCAAGACTGAATGGACTGGGGAGCATGCTTATAAGCAGAGCAAACACAGAGTCAAAAGAAGACAGAAAGAAGGAAACTTTCCCAGGGCTCCAGACGTGGTTGTATATAGTTTGCTGCAACCACGGAAGCCAGTGAAAGTTGTTGAATTACAAACCCAGGCCAGGGGGGATTAAAAAAAAAAAATACACTCTACCAGGAGTGCGCAGAGCAGAGAAGAGGATTGTTTTCAAAACTTGTTTTAAACTTTTCCACTCGACAGATGCAATCTGTCTTTAGTGCAAGATAGTTGTTGCAAGAAGAATCTGACCCTCTTCTTTATCTATAAACCCAACAACTTCTGTACTGCCCAAAGAGTGGGAATTGAAATGTTCCCTGTGTGACACCATGACTTCTCTGATTCCCTACTCCCATGCAGCAGTTACAGGCATCGGAGAAAAATTGAAGCATATCTTCATAACACCATATGAGATGAGAGAGGTGTTACACTGTCCTTCTTATATCCAACACCAGGACTACTTTGTAGACATATTGTAATGCATTGACAAAACATTAGCAGCAGAGACATAAGTTGTATCTGCCAAACCACATGCTCTGATCCATATGGCTTATTCTAGCCACAGAGAAGAGAAACAAGCTATGCAGAGCCAGCATAGATACAGCCAAAATTTACCAGAAGTGCAATAATCAAAGCATCACAAAAATCAGAAAATACACACTGTACGGCAGGAGATGTTAATGGGGGGTTGTAGAATTTTAAAACCCTTTGCTAAGTCTGCACAAGTAAAAAGTCAAATTTTGCCACAGCATTTTAACAAAGGGCATTTCATGCCTTAGCCATGTCAGTTAGGGCCACTCTCCCTCTGTAGCTATGTTAGCAGAGACCTGCAGAAAACTGATTGCTGATTATGCAAAGTTCCTAGAATAAGGCAAAACCCCTTCAATAAAGTTGGTCTTCAATTTTTAGACAAAACATGGCTCATACTGTTTCCAGTGTTCCTATCCTCCACCATTAATTATTTCAGTTATTAAAATACTTGAATTTTATCATGTACCTTATGAAATTCTGTGCTTTTACTCAGTGCTGGATTCCCTCAAACGACAGATCTTCCAAGGTGAAACATGAACACCTGAAACCTAATGGCTATGAAACCTGAGAGTTACACATCTACTGGGGATGTGTAAGGATTTTTTTTTTTCTCTTCCTCTTTTTTTCTTAAAAAAAAAATGAAGAAATATGTAAGAGAATAAATGTAATTAATTTCATTTTAGGGACCAACATGACAGAAAGTATCTTTTCAACCAAATAAAACAATGTAATTACAAATTATTGATTTAGTTGAACTTTCAAAATAAATACTTCCCTTCATATGGGAAAAGTGAAGTGCTTTGAAAGCATTCCCTCCTTTTCTCTTGCCTCTTATTTGGAAAGGATGCTAAATGTGAGGAGCAAAGGACAAGAACTTAAGAAGATAAAACTCCAGGAGATTACCTGATCTAGTCCTTAAAAAGAAAAGGTCATTTTGCTTAAATTTCTCATTCAAAATGCAGGAAACATAAACATTAAAATGCATTATTTCATTCTCCCCCAAATATTTTTGTCAATTTATCTTATTTGTCCTTCGTAATTTTTCATAGAAAAATAAAAGAAAGGAAAAAACACTCTTTTTTTTTTTTTTTGTCAAACAGCTGTACAATCATAGGAAACAACACCTTCAATGTGAACAAATATTACATTTCCCTTAGTGATGGCATGTGAGGACAGGATGCAACTTGCCTTTCAGATCACCAGCTGAGCTGATCAAGAGCACTTTTTTTCCTTTGGTATCCCTTGCTGCTTCCTTTCTATCCCATTCCCTGAAAATCTAGCTGCTGTAACAGGAACTTTTAGAAATGATCGGTTCTCCATGCAGCATGAGCAGCCCCTGTAGGATCCCTTAGACTTCTGGGTGTATGGCTTTGAGCCCAGTTTCAAATACCCAAAGTGTCAACATAAGCCAAATGTTCAGAATTTTCCAGTTCATCCAGCACTCTTATGGCCTCGTTAAACACTGTCCCCAAGTCCAAAAAGGTGTTCTTCTTTAAAACAAACAAACAAACAAGAACAACAAAACAAAAAGCAGCCACTGCCTAATCTTACATATTGCATCAGTTCCTTCCTATAAATCCTTTCAAGAGAAGATGGTATTTGCTCTCTTGTATAGTCTGCTTTATCCTAGTAGATTTCAACAGAAATTTGCAGGGAATCTTCTTCAATGAAAGCTCAGCAAATTCAGTAGTTCAAATGGGATATATTTTCCAATTAAGGACTGGCATACTTTAACATGAGGTTGTCATTTTCAATTGGCATGATTCAAAATAAAATGTCAACCCACTTGCCATCTGGTTTATACATATCTAGTCTGGAAAACAGCAATGAAACAGCTGAAAGACTGCTACCATAGAAACAGTACACAGTACAGTAAACGTTACCTAGAGAGCTTTTAAATTCTTACAAAATATTCTACCAGTGACCTTGCAGTTTGGTTTCGCTGCTTTGGACAGAGATGAGTTTAGAGTTCATTTAGACAACTCGTTTAGAGTACATTGAGGCAACTGAGCTCTAGAAGAAGGAGAATTCTTTTTCCAATGCCTGAAATAAAAACATTCTAACTAATAAGTCCAGAGGCGAAAAAAAAATGGTTCTTAAGTCATACATTCTAATTTGTTGCAAAGATTAAACAAGTTAAAAGAATTTGTTAGACTATTTTAAAGGGGGAATTCAACCTTTATTAAGCACTATTTCGTATGCATTCCATCTAAACACAGTACAAGAATAATTCATAAGAAACAATGACTAACATTTCTAGCAAGGACTGTTGTATTTTTGATGCATTACATAGACCATACTGCACTAACCTGGACCAAAAACCTGCCATTAACTCATTTTGCTGAACAGGACTGGCTAGAACACCACTGTTGAGCCACCCACATCGTAATGTCCAGCACCCAGAATGACCGATGCTTTGAAGAGACGCTAAGAATTAAGGGATATCAAAGAAATTGAGATAGGAAGGTGAAGTTTTATATATTTTAGATAGTGGGGAATGAGAAAGGAAGCAAAGCAGTTGGATGGCTTTCAGATAAGCACACTGTCTTTAACTAAACTTACTGCTCTGTGTAGTACTAGAGCACAGAATGTGTGCGTAACTATTCCTACCGACCTAGGGTGCTCTCCAGCACACATAAGAATTGCCGCAGCTGAAAAAAAAGCAAGTCATTCTGTTTTTTTGAGCAAGAATTTCATCCATTATTATCACAGGTCTCAAATTCTGAGATGATTCAACGGTCATCTTATGATGATAAAATGTAGAGGTTGGGGAAACCGAAGCAAAGAAATGCACATGAACAGAATGGGTTCTTCAACCTTGAGTCAGATCCTTCCAATCCACTCCCGACCCATTTACAAGAAAAATTCAGTTGCCAAAACTCTTATCCTATCTCCTATCACAAAGTTACATGTGGTCACGTATTTTTCTGTTTCTTCTATTTGTTATTCCTTCTCTCTGTATTTAGGGATCATAGCAATCTTTCAACCATACAGCACTAAGAATCATGTGCAATTAATCATGCCAACACCAATTCTGTCAAATCATCACTTTTCAGATGGATTGAAATTGACGGAATCCATGCTGAAGGATTGAACGCAGAGCAGCACTCTTTACTACCTGACACACTACTTCCTTTCCTGTAACACAGTTCTTGTTTCTTTTTTGACTTGATATTATCCAGAGCTTGAGAATGCTTTCAGTTTGGTTTTGGAGGGTTAAAGTTTGATATGAGCTCTAACATTTGAAATCTCTGACAAGTCGAATTCATGTCTTATTAATGTTATTTCTTGTGGATTACTATGATCAGGATAAGGACTGAATCAGAGGTTGTCTTCTTTGGTTCAAGAATTTTATTAGTATATCTAGGTAAAAAAAGCATGTCAGATGTATGGGAAGAAAAAACCCCAAACATTTACATTTAAATGTTAGGAACTCCAACATTATAAGTAGATGACCTTTAAAAGTCCCTTCCAACCCAAACCATTCTGTGATTCTATGATTCTAGGATTACAGTGAGAGTATTCCCCCCCAAAAAAAACCCATTATGTTTTATACTGTAGTAAAGATACTAGTAAATTAGAACATCTTATTTTAAAAGATGTCACTGCCCCAAAGCCTCTGGTTTTCTCCAGAGTTTAAGATATTAATGAACTAAGCAAGTAATTTTATGGATTGAAGGCTTCACTGGGATCCAGACAGAGAACAGATTATCAGTCACAGCAGACAGATGTTACAGAGATAAATCCAATAGCCATAATTAAGACGAGTTCATATCCTGGAAATAAAATTCACAGCTAAGATTGGAAAGAAAGACAGAAATCAGAAGCACATTTTCCCTTGATAGGGGATTGTTAAGTGTTAAAAAAGAAACAAAATTTACACCTAAATTTTTTTATTCTACCAAACTGCACAGAACTCCACTGAAGTCCATGGAAATTCAACACAAAGACTTCAGCCGTGCATTATTAGAGTCAGTTGAAATTAAGTTTTCAAGCAAGTGCAAGATCAGTCTGCAGGAGATCACAGGAGTTGTAAGAGAGATAAAAATTGTTGTCTAAGACCTGAGATGACAGTCTGTTTCCTTAGCACTGGAAATCAGAAACCAAGTGCCTGAACTTTCTAAAATATAGTGCAAAAAACTTCTAAAAACTTAAAACACCTAGTTGTCTTAGCTAAGACTTGCAATGAACTAGCATTCACCAACATTCTCAGAAAATTCCAGATAACATGCACCAGTGGCATTGTTTCTGTCAAGTCAGCATGTTCAAACTGTGTTTAACCACATGGGTGTGCAAACTCCAGAATTAAAAACCTGAGAGTGGCATTTTGAACTTAGGAGTGTAAAGTAAAAGTCATAGCCAGAAGAAAACTTAATTTATTTGGAGAAGTTCTCAGACCTCCCAAGTCTGAAGTTTCCCAAATTATCTATTTTTTTCCAGATGCCAGTTTTTATGCAAGATATTTTTATTGTTATGGATACAAAGCCAGATCTAGCAGGCAGATGAGGACGTAAACCCTTTTGTCTTTTCCAGCTGTTGCTCGCGGTTCAACCACAAGATAGCAGTGTTCTCCAATTCTTGCTGTTTGGAAACATTCTTCAGCAAAGGCAAAGCCATTTCCATTTGAGAACTGCTAGATTCTTCAGGGGGAATGGATATGGAAAGTGGTGCTAGTCATACAATCCCTGCCTTCCTGTACTTCCCTAAATATGTTTTGGTATCTAACATAGCAGGAGATATTCAAGTGTTCGTCATAGTTCAGTGTAGCAGAGAAGCAGTTAAAAAGGAAAGCCTTTCAGTAAATACTGAAAAAGTAACTTCAGAGAAACATGTTCACTGTGAGAAATACTTCTGTCTTCTCCCATGTCCCTTCTGCTCTTTTTGAGTCCTGTGTTCATGACTTCCCTGACGAGTTTGGTCAGAAAAGCTGGTTCAACAAAAACTATTAAAATAAAAGCACCAGAAAGGTTTTACTGTAGCTGAGAGATCAAATTTATCAGTAAATAGCCCATATGCATTTCTAGTATAAGCACTGACTCCTGAAAGCAGGAAGGTAATCTCTCTCTCTTTTCCTCTTTTTTCTTTTTCTTTTCTTTTTTTTTTTTTAAAGTATTTATGTTCA
>WHYT01015058.1:114048-149478 GCA_009806455.1 Tetrax tetrax | reverse complement strand
TTTTTAACTAAGTTTAAAAAAAAAAAAAAAAAAAAAAAAAAAAAAAAGTGCCATTCAGACATCTACTCAGGCTGTCATTTTTTGCCAAACATTTTCTGTTGTGATTCCAAGCAGTTCCTAACAGCAAGCTAAAGACAGAACCAAGTGTAAGGCAGCTCCTGTAAACAACAGTTTAATGATATTTTGAATATGCATATTTTGAATATGTGGTTTCTTATGTTAGCAGTGCAATGGCTTTTAAGCAGTTTCTGTCTTGAAATAGTTTATTTGAAACAAGTGCAAAATGCCATGCCTGGGAAAGTCACAAGCACAAAAGTGATAAGAGACTTCAAGGAAGAAGCAAACAATAAATGTTCTTTAGGTTCCTGTCATACAGTAGTTGTTCATTGTTTACAGTTATTTATTATTGCGTAAATGTCAGCTCTTTGGGCAGGACTGCACCTACCACAACAGAGCTAGCTCTATCATGGGATACCATTATCCATTCTTAATAAACAACAGCTAAGCAAACTAAGCATGAACTCCCTCTCCACCGTTACATCAATCAAACTGACAGCAGACAGGTATGAGAAATTCTGCCTCTCTGTCTGCGGGGAAAGAGAATGGGTACTAATTTCCAAGTATCCCCTTACCTGATTTTTATCAGCAACTATGGAATATTTAAAGGTATTCTTTGTTCCTCAAAAGTCGCAAATTGTCACTGATCCCTCTAACAGACTTTCACCGACTCTGATGACAATGCTTTACAGAGAAAGATGATACTGTACATTTTTAACTACTGGTATGCCACCTTTTCTTTTCTTTGCTTCTTAAAGGCCAATTGCAGAGTATGCAAGAACTTTCTTCTTCTACTAGTTCATTTTCTCTCTAATATCCTTTTAGTGTATTTCCATAAAACACCTGAAATCACATATACTTTTTCTCTTCTACTTCTTTTTATCTTAAAGCTGTAGGTGATAAGGTCTTATTACCTGATAGTCTGCTCTGGGTTCAGCTATTAAGCAGTTCACCTTAAAACAATTTACTTTCTCTTTTGGCATTATGTGTTCTGCTACTCTTCTCTCAAAACAAAAGCTTGCCTCCAACAAAATGCAGAAACTTTTCTCCTTTCCATTTGACAATGGCTGACCTGGGTTTGATGGTATTAGTGGACATTACACGTTACAATCCTAACCATCTAACTCTCTCATCTTCTAGCAACTTAAGGTCCTTCACTAAACATCATGGTTTCACCGCTAGGCTCAGGCCCCTTAAAGCTAGGCATTGTAAGACTGAAGCAGTAATTCTATAATGGAGATGCTATGGCTGTATTTTGAGTTCCCACCATAGTACATCTCCTATGTTGTGCAAGTACAGCCCTTTGTAGACCTCTTCTCCAAGGCAAAAAATTGGATTTGTCCATGCGTATGTGTATATTTAAACATAGATATAGATAGATATCCATGCACATACACACACGATATGATGAAGAGAGGCAGATCTTCCTTAAAATAGCATTTCTTTCCAAGGTCTCATATCACAAATAATGCAACTACAGTCCAATCATCATTACATCTTAAATCATTTAAGATCTAACATTCAGGACAGCAGACCTGTGGAGGCTTTGAAGCACAGTGTGGAGCACATGTATCCCAAATGTAGACTGAAGTTGAGAGTCTCAGGACTCTATGTTTAGAAATATACTTCTGTATATCACCTTATCTGAGAAATACTTCTTAGATAAACTAGACCTACTCCCATCCCTGTTGAGCCAATATCTATTCAAAATAATTCCACTGGGAGAGACCTAATCTTCCAAACCTTGTTTAATTTGTTTGTGAGAGCCGTCGCATTGGAATCAATGGGAGTATTCATAGTAAAGTTAAATGCATGTAAAAAGTTCTTTATTCCGGAAAAATGGCATTCCAAGGAAGTTTATAAACCATTTTTCTTAATTCATGTTTAACCAGAGTTCTGTGGTTCAACTGTTTCTGTAATTTTTCTAATAACTGTATGTATGGACAAGGCCTCTATTTCCTAGCTTTTGATATGTAGTGCTCTGTCACCTGCACAAACGGGAAGTTTCCTGAAAGCATGTGGTCCAGCTCCTCAAAACACATTTTCTGAGCTACTTGTGCTATTTTCTTGTATTCTGTTACATAATGCTGGCTCAGCCCCGCTCATTTCTGTCAATATTAAAAGCCCAAAGAGATCCAGAGAAATGATATGCATTTGAGAAGCTGAATAACGGCATCTGATGGAAGCTCTTCCTAGAGGAAAAGCTGAGATTCCCAAACAAAACTATAATAATTAATGCCACTAAAAATATTTCTTCCTTTTTCTTTTTAAGAAAACATTGTAGAGAAAAAGTAATGGCCTTTCAAATATATTTGTTTACTCAGGAAATATGTTACAGCTCCCTCCGTCATCAACAAATGCAGAATTATTTTTGTCAGCCTGAGTTTATTGACAGTTCATGAAAAAATGTTCTTTTTCCTTTTTATCCTTTGAAAAGTATGTTCTCATAAAGCTTTATTTTAAGTCAAGTAACAGAAGCAAAAAGCAGTCTAGTGGCAATTTCATTCCACCTTTAAAAGAAAAATATTTTAGGAGCTGAGTTTAGGGTTGTCTGCTGCACAGTGCTGAAGCTGCTGCCACTGCCGGGATGCGGCACGCCAAGATCAGCCAGTGCAGAGCCTGCTCCTGCCCTGACCCAGGGAGGCCCTGGGAAAACACTTTGCCAGTGGCAGGACCTGTGCTGGCAGGACAATCTGCTCCTGGCTGCTCCTGCCTGGATGTGAGGAACACCTGGGAGAAGTGGCTGGTCAGACTGTACATGTATTGATGTGTCAATTCATAAATCAGCTGTAAGTCAAATGCCGCAGGGATGAGTTGTGGTGCTGAGGTGAAGAACTTCCTCTACCACAGGAATAAAATTCAGTAGAAATATTAGATTTCAGTGGTTTGCTTTTTCCTGCAAGGTAGTTTAGCCCTGTTCCACCAGTTTTAATCAAGATGTCTCAGCTGCAGCACAGCAGCGTCTCCAGTTGAAAGTAGGTGGTTACTTTGCACATGAATGGTTCCCAAGGCTGAAGTCTAGCACTGGAAACCTGAAGCCCCACAGATACTGTCTCTGCTCAGGCACATATGGCAAAAAAAAAACCAAATGTCCAGAGATATTAGGTAGCAGTGACTGAATAAACAGTTAGCAGGAAAACAAAACAAATTAGTTTAATTCCTTGCATATCTTTTCAAAGAATTGTCTTAATCTGCATTACATCTTATAATCTTAAAAAGGGCAAAATATTCCTTATGAAAATTTGGTCTTAGCTTTGCAGAGCTTTTGTCCTCTTCTGTTGTCCCCTATTTATATCTTCCTGTTATTCCAATGATATTAAAGTGATGAAGTTGTATTTAATGTGCAATAATATAATAGAAGGTATGTATCTTTCTCCTCCCTTCATTATGGGAGTTTAAAAAATAATCAAATAACTGTTCTCAGGTTTTGATGTTCTATTGCAGTTTGTACTAGAAACGGATAGAATACAAAAAACTGCATAAAATACTCAAGATAACAAAAATCTTTGCTTCATTAATATTCTGAATTTCTCTTTCCACAGCTGCAACTAGAATTTTTAATCCCGGAGAGCTATTTCAGTACAAAGTGCAGTAATTAGCTCATAAATGATCAGAAACAGATCTGTGCCCAATGTTTTAGCCTTTAAAATACTGGGGAAGAAGTGAGGGTTTTAAATACCATTTTTGTAAGCCTGCTGAGGAAAGATTTTTTGCTTATTTTTAAGGGCAAATTTCCCTTACTGTGTGGTTTGTCTGTTTATGTTATTTTTTAAAGTTTAAGGGAATGGTAGTGTGTGAAATAATCCTTACCAGGAAAGCAATTCCACTAAAATGTGTATTTAAATTAGATCTGTTTACTATCTTTTACTCCTCTTCAACTGAATCCAGACCCTCAAGCCAGCTCCACTGTAATTCAAATTAAAACTGATTTAAAATAACCTTTACATACATTGAAGAATACTTCAAAAGGAACATGCACATGAAATATGTTAAAAGAAAAATAAAGCTGTGGCATTGAGCAAACAATCAGAAATTCCAGAATTAGATTCCTCTGAAAAATGCATTTCACCTCCCTTTTGAATAGGTGTTAAGATAGATTTTTAATTATTGATCCCATATTATTCCTCCCTAGTCCTGACCCCTTCCTCAGCACACCATGCTGGGGACCACATGAGTGCATCATTGTGTCTCTTTTCCACAAACTGTTCCAGTCTCTGCTCCCACCCTTGATTCTTTCGCTTGCTCTCATTACACACTCTCTTTCCAGTTTCACTAAGCTTCTTGCCCTCGTCACCCTCTCCCATCAAGTCTTAAATAGATAAAAATCAAGCAGCTACTCTGAACTGCTTGACAGCAGAATGAGACAGAAATCTCCTAATTCCAATGTGTGGCATCAACTGACCGTGCAGGATCACAGCTTGATCCAATTTTGCAGTTTGACCAGGTTGCCAAGGTGTCCGGGTGGATTTTGAATGTGTCTGAAGACAATCTGCTCCAGTGTTTGAACTAGCTAAATGTGATAGGTTTCTTACTTGTATCTAATTAGAATTTTTCATGCTACAACTTATGTCCATCAAGCCTCTTCCTTTTCTTTTTGCTGAAATGGTCCCTAACTTGATCTGCCACAGGGACACAGAAGGCCTGGAAGTTGGTTTTACCTGTAAAAATCAATGCCAGAGAGCATGGAGAACTTCTCTTTTTTTCATGTCCTTTTTCACAAGTCTCCCATTTTTCTTGATCTTCTATTTGTTACTGCTGTACTGTGGTGGTTTCACCTTGATTGGACACCAGGTGCCCACTAAGCTACTCTATCACTCCCCTTCCTCAACTGGGCAGGGGAAGAAAAATATGAGTCCTCATTCCCACCTGCAGCACCAGCTGCGCAGCAAGATATTTACTCACAGGACCTGTTTGCCCCCGCCTAGGCAAGCCCCCTTGATCTTGACTCTCAGGATCAAGGAGAAAATCACCTAGATTGTTATTACCCTTGCCCTGCTCAAGGTTTCCTGTGTCAGTGTCATTGATGCCCACATGGCTGAGCAGCAAAGGGCAACAACTCCAAGGGATGGAGAAAGTCCAGGAGTCTCTCTGCAACATCCCAGATCTGGACCTCAGACAAGCAGCAGATCATCCTAAAAAGCAAGTCCTGGGCTTTTTGATCCCCTGAAAAAGGGTGGCTCTGGTAATCATCGCCCATAGCTTCCTCTTAGTGGCAGTGGTTCTGAGCCAGAGCTTGGGCTCAGATGCCTCCTGTGGCAAAGTGAACTGCTCCACAATGGAAGGCAAGCCAGCAGTTACAGGTGACTGCAAGGCAGACAGGGACAGAGACAAGGGCACAGCCCCACAGACCCAAAAAACAAAACCTGAGTGCATCTGACGAGGGTAACCAGGTTCAACCCACAGTTCAGTGAAGTTTGTGGTGACAAGGCAAATCCAAGGTCAAGCCAGAAAGTGAAAGCAGAGCCAGGAAGGTACAGGACTGGTCAAACAATGTTGGTCGGGCTAAGGACCAAGGGCAAAGGCTTGAGCTAAATGGCACCCCCCAGACCAGAAAGCAGAGTACACATGTCAAGGCTACAGGTGAGGCTGGCCAGGGCAATTATAATCTATTGTTACACTCAGGGCCCTGGCAAGAAGACACCAGAGTGGCATTTTAGTTTTTAAAATCCCAAATATTATATTAATTTAATGCCAATTGAAAGTTTTTTGAAAGGGAGTCCTGGAGACAGTATTCCTCTGCCCACAAAAAGAAAACCCCAAAATATAGCAATTACTGCTGCCAGAACAGTGCCAGAGTTCTGATCATGACTGGCAGGTGTGATTTGTGAACCCCTCTTTTTCTTTTACCCTTTCTTTCTCTTGAAAATGTGAATTGACATTTAAACCCTTCTCTGTTCCTCCGCAGAGGGCTGAGGAGAAAATGGAGCTCATTTTCTTATTTACAGGTCTACAATAGCAAACTGATTTTACATAGGCTATCACACAGTCATCTAAAATACTGAAATTGTTGAAAACAAGTGCCAGCTAATGTCAACCTGCACTGGGTTTCAGATGAAGATTAAGGAGATTAAAATCATCATAGGCTCCAGTTTCTGTATCTTTCCTTTTACAGAGAGGCACCCAGCAACTCACAGTGCACTGGCAGGTGACTCTGCAAACAAAGAAGGCTAGAATAATCTAGGAGTTATGACTAAAGCAAAGTTAATCAGCCATCATTTCCCTTTCTTGTTCTCTGGGAAAGCACAAGCTTTGTAAACAGCCCTGATTTCACCTCATTAAAGATTTCCCCATGTTGGACAATCAGAAAAAGTGTTATAAGCATCCTGTGTACTACCTTCTAGAAGCTGTTTTAAAGCTGCTGAACACATTAGCCAATACGTAGACTCTCACTGGTTTTCTTGGACCAGTACCTGCGATGACAGCATGTCTTAGTCAGACAGTGACCTCATTCTCTGTCATTAACCAAAAGAAGATGTTTCTTAATGCATTTGCAGGAATTTGGTGGAATCAGATATTTAAGCAAAATCATTTAAATAATTAATTATATATATTAGAATAGCAAATTAAAGAAATACCATACCATAACTGAAAGATCATACACTGCTTTAACAGCATGCTTAAACACCATAGCATGGAGATGGTTTTAAGACCATCCCTTTTTTTTGTGTTATCAACAAAATAAACAAGGCAAAAATTACTCTTAGGCAATCATATCTGTAGATTTAGCACATATCCCTCTATTACATGCTTGTCCTCAAGTCTTAAAGTGCAGATAAAATTTCAAAGAACAAACATTTCACAGAGGTATTGTCAATCAAAGACCCAAATCAACACATTAAATTTATTATTTGAACTATAGCTCTATCAAGGCTACTCTTGACCTGTAAAGATATCTTCAGGTTACAGAATTCTACTAAGGGTCTTATACTACAGAAGTAGTATAAGTAGTAGCCAAGTAATTTAAAGAACAAATAAAGCCTTTCTCATTTTTTTCTCTAAGGAAGAGAATAATCATTTCCCATGAAGGATTCATAGTGTCTCTAGTAATTCTTCAATAATCTAAAAGAAATCCAGTAGAGGAAAATGTCTTTTGAAAGAAAATTCAAATATCAGAAGTTACATTATTCCAATCACCAAACTTGTTAAATAACAGGAGTTAAAACCTTTTCTAATTGCACTTGGGTTTTTTTTATAAACATTGTAATAAAAATGTGAAGAGCTTTTACTCAGATCCTCTACCCTAAAAAAATACCTAGTAATCCCAGTAAGTCCCTCCATTAAGAAGATAACAAAATTAATTTTTTTTCAGCTCTTCTGAAGAGAAAATGTTGAATCATGCACCAAACTAAAACTGAAAGAGTCAAATGAAGACCAGCTGAGAGAGTTGGGGCTGTTCTGGAGAAGAGGAGGCTCCAGAGAGACCTGATAGCGGTCTTCCAGTACCTCAAGGGGGCCTAAAGAAAGGTGGGGAGAGGCTGTTTAGTAGGGCCTGTTGTGATAGGACAAGGGGTAATGGTTTTAAAATAGAGGGAGGTAGATTTAGATTGGATATTAGGAAAAAACTTTTTACAATGAGAGTTGTGGAACAGTGGAACAGGTTGCCCAGAGAGGTGGTGGATGCCCCATCCCTGGAAAAGTCCAAGGCCAGGTTGGATGAGGCTCTGAGCAACCTGATCTGGTCAGGGATGTCCCTGCTTCTTGCAGGGGGGTTGGACTAGATGACCTTTGAAGGTCCCTTCCAACTCTAACCATTCTATGATTCTATGAACACTATTTGGCCTGATCAGGATTTGCTGTCTTTAGTATAATGAGGAGCTGCAACCTATCTATGCATTGCTGGTTGTCACCCTTGATGCAGTCCCCGTAGAAGGTATCACAGAAATACAAATATGTATGTTTGCCCATTCCCTATCTAATTACACAGACAGACTTAAGTTCTGTTGATCTGACAATAATGTTTACATTTTAGGCTACATATAAGGCTGCCACAATCTTAAACCCAGCCACAATTAAAGAGATTTTCAGAGTAAATGAGTAAACAGATTCTTAGAGTAAATGACAAACCAAAATTGGTTTTACAAACAAAAGAGCTCTTCCTAGTGAAGGAAAATAGATGGTATTGCAGGTGATATTGAAAGGAGCAAACAGGTGAGGTTGGTGGTGGGGATATTGCAAAAGCAGTTATCTTTTCTTAAGAAGTAATAAGTATATTAATTTGTGCCATATTACTATAGACTGTAATACTTTTAGCAGTTCTTATTACAATCTAAAATACTGTTAAGACACAAAGTGGACATTAAAGAAGCATCTTTATTAAGCTGAAATTAGCACCGGAAAACTAATGTTTTCAATTAAAGAAGAGCAAAATAAAATAAATGCATGACAGAAACTACCTAAAGAATTCAAGCCTGCTCTTTAGCAAGTGATTATGCTATAGCAACACCTGAAATGGATCCATCCAGATGCGTGATCCTTATTAAAACTGGACCGAACCCCATTTTATAGGTTCAACAGAAGATCAGATAAATTTTGTAAGTGTTTAATAGCATTGAAGTGGTCTACAAGACCTTGTATTTGCTCATTTCATGAACAGAAAATTCATTTCTTATCTTTCAGAACAAGTAAGCCTCCAGCATATCCAAAAATAGATCCTGTTTTTCTACCTGTTGCTTCCAAATGCTGCCTCACTGATTGCTAAGAAAATAAATTATACCAATAACTTGTATCGAATCTCAAAAACTATGTTTAAAAAACCCCACAACTAAATTTCTCAGTGTTTTTCATTTGATATTAACTTCTGGACACTTAAGTCACTAATGGGCTCTGGTTACAGATCTATCTAATTTCATTTTTTAAATTAATAGTACCAAGGTCACCTGTCAGTACTGCCTGAAACTAGAACATTTCCTTTTTAACAAGCGTACATGGTATATGATTCAGTGTGTTAAAGAAATTACTCTTTTGTCAATTATTAACTTACCTGTTCTGTGGCATATGTTATCATCTGGCACAGATCTACTTTTTCCGTTAATATTTCATTTCCTTTGAGATCTGTTCATTGCAGTTTGTTCTACAAGAAACTGAGCTAAAACACAAGAGTGTGAAATGTCATAGGAAGGTATAAATGCATGAAACACAATTTGTGCACAGTTGCTATTATAGTTGCTTCCAGCACAATTAAAGGTATTTTTATCTTCAAACTCCAAAGGAAAAACAGTAGAAACAGTTCCTATCTTTTAAGTAGTCATGCAGTGTATTTAGATTCTTTCCACACCTCAAGTCTGACTTTGATGTGTAAAATTAGAGAAATCTATTTGTTCCTACATCCCTTTCAGCGGCAACACTTTGGGCACTAAAATATTTTGAGAATGACTTTTCCGGGACTGTTTAGCAAATCATTGCTTCTGTGCTTTGCAAGAGCTTCTCAGTTAAATAAATTACAAAAAAAAAAAATAGTCTACACAGTAATGGAACAGTAAACTAAGTAAAATGTTCCCAAAATAACCAAGCATAATGTAAAATACTAAATAAACATAGCATTAGAAACTTAGTTATTGAAGCTTATTTTGGCTCTTACTGCTCTCTGTTTTCCTTTTACGTCTTTTAGAAATGCTGGAACAATTTGAATCACCTTGCTTTCAAGGTCAAGCTCAGATAAAGTGTGAACCCTCCCTAAGAGCATGTTGTAATATGTTCCTAGTTGTTTCACAAAGCTATCAGCTTCTGAATTTCCTTCTTCAATTTACACATTGCCATGTGGCCTTATTTCTTTGGGAAGACATTACAACTATTCATGTTTGCAAAATTATAGATTTCTCATAAAATCTTTTTATATTTACCTATTAAATGGCATTTCTAAAATTCAACCTGTTTAGTAGAAATTACTCTGAAAGATGTATAGAGCCAAATAAAGCACTTTTTGCCTCTTTCTACTGTCCCTATTTACGAGGAGGTGCATCATAATTGGCCACATAGCATCACCGACAGGAAAATTTTAAAAGCTATGTGACACATCACGGCAAGGTAGAGAAGGAAGAGGATATGCTCTTTATTTTTCCAGGTTGCACCACAATATTCATAGCATCCACAGCATGCCTGCTGATTCCACAGATGTCTGAGAACAGAACAGAAGCAGAGGGAGTATAGAAGATATTATGCATTGAACTGTCCTACTATTTACTGGTTCAAATGAGATGTTTGTTGGTTACAGCTACACAGGGGCTTCCAGTGTGACAAATCTAACTGTCCTCAGAGTTATCATAGGAAGAAATAGAATAATACAGGAAAAACACCAAGAATCTTACCTATTACATTCCACCTTTGATATGACATTTCACGTAGTCTCATACAGGTATAAAAATTAAAATTGAAGATCACTGGCTCAGAAAATTTATCAATTATCAAATCCCTTTGTGAAGAAAAAAAGAAAAAAATGTATATATTTCCTTCTATCCCTCTTTCTCCAAAAATACTTTCTCCTCATGTGAGCCTGAAAACATTGTATGAGCCACTATGGTAGAAAGGCTTAAACCAGAAGGCATTTAAAATTAACTAAGCTGATAGTGTAATATTCATCATCCAAGTTTCAATAAAGCTTAACAGCTTTAGCTCTATTAGTCTGCATGTATCTCTGCAGCCATTTAACATGATTCCAATATTTTGGGGAAAAAAAAATTCAATAGGAGCAAGCAAATTGTGGAGTTTCTATGTGCTTTAATTAAGATAAAATTCCATACATAAATGTAACGCAGTTCAAGTACTATTCCACTAAAAGTTATTTTATTTCTTAAAAAATTCCCTCAGAAAATTATGTTGGATTGTGCTACATTATCCAAGACTTATAGGTGCAATTCTTACTTTCCAAGTGTAAAATATACAAAAGTAGGTATCAAACCCAGGCATGTTGAAGAGTTTGAAAAACGTTGTTCTTAAGAACAGTAGCATTGAGTTCAAGCAAGAGTGCCAGGGAAAACTGGTTTTCAAATTACATAAATGCTAGGCTGCTGTGAAATAAGTAAGCAGAGGACATCTTTCACAAAATCAGCGTATGGCCCTGATTGTGATTATCATAATATCCCCTATCTTGAAAGCTGTCTCTGTTCCAGAAGGCTTCCATCTATTCAAGAACATGTAATTTTATAAGATTCATTATCCCCAGCTTCTATTAACATCACTGCAGAGGTGGACCTTGGGAACCTTGCAAAGCAGTCAAATCTTCAGCTGTCTCTCAAAGACACCTCACATCTACTTTTGAGATGAGAAGCCCCAATTGACTCCTTAAATTATTTTGGACACAAGTTATCAGAAGCTGAATTGCAAAGTGGTATTTTACAAAGTTTAACACTATTGTCTCTTGTTTGGACTGGTCCTGTACAGTGGTGTTACATAAGCACTCAGCTTCACAGCTCTTGTCACCCACTTTAAGGCATGGTACAGCAGATACCAGTACATGTAGAGACCGCATGCTTTCAACATTTTAAACTTGAATGCAGAATATGAATGACATTTGTGTCTCACACATCAGCTGCCTGAAGCTGAAGGCTTGCAGTCCTCTAGGATGCACAGTTCACCTCAGTAATATTTCCACAGGTATTTTTTCAGAGCAACTGACATATGCAAACCAGCCTATTGACTGTTATTTTGGTGAAAATTTGGTGCAGTCACTGAAGATATCAAAAAACTGGGTTGTTTGTCTGGCCTTTGTTTTAGCATTTAAATGTGTGTAGAGAACAGATTCTCCCCTACTCCACGTCCTGTATCTGCTGGGGTATATTAGCTGTATCTCAGCAAGTAGCAACTGTGTTATTATGATTTTTAAGGTTAAATATATTCAAGTTGTATTTGTAAAGTGCTGAGAATCCGTAAAGTCACTTCAGTACAGAGATGCATCATCATTTCAGTAATGCACTGAAGCATGTGTGTAGCTTTTAGTTCATGCAAAGTCCCACTGAAGTCCTAAGAAAAAAAAATTTCTGAAAGCAAAGGGATTATCCAAGTTGTTAAAACGAAGTCTGTGAAAGCCAGGCACCCTGGGGAAACAGGTCCTGGAGCAAGGCATAGCTATTCATCCCATTCTCATTCATCATCTTGCTTTCATTTCACACAGTGTGAATGAAATGGAGTCCAGTGCTCCACTGACAGATAGACCTCATCTCCTACCTCAGTCTTTGTAGTCTAGTGCATAGGCCATAGCACATAGGTATAATCTATAGTGATTCCCTGGCCCTAGTATAGAAACAGAGAGAACAAAAAGACTCTGGCCATAAATACCATTAAAAGAAAAAAGGAAAAGGCAATTATCTTATGCCAAGGATGAATTAGACTGTTAACTTGCTCGCCTGTGTTAAGCGTGGAAAACTATTACCAGTTTTGACTTTTCCCATCTGTTCTACTCCAAGCTTGCCGAAAGGCTGATATTCTGACAGCAATCTGAAGCACAGTTTTGCCAACTGTTTCTTTTTGAAAGTCCATGTTCCATATGTTCTTATTATGCTTCTTTTTATTGCTTTGAAATTACGCCACTAAGAAGGAAAAAAAAAGCTCACTGTTTTGTACAATTATATTAAATATATTAAAAAAAAAAAGAAAGTTTGTGGAAGAGATCACCATAATATACTTTTTTTTTCCCATTATTTACATCCTTGTCTTGTCATAGTGTATATTCCTGTCACTTATAATGATTGTCTGTTAAACTTCACATACAGTATGTTTGATATACATCACATACGATCTCTACAAAAAAAATTAATTATTTACAACAAGGTGTGCAGTAGAGTAGGAGCATGGGTGGAGTTTATCCCCTCTCTTTCAAAAACGAGTTTTAAATACTTATTTTCTTTCAGAAGTGTAGAAGAAATATATCTATATCTTACACACGGGAAGTATTTCCACCAGCATTCCTAAAATACTATCACCTTCCAAGTAGCTGGTCTCTATTACAGGAGTTTAAAAAACAAAAATTTGAATTCTAACCTCATTATAACCTTGCAATCCTACGTAATAGAAACTATGATCGTAAAATCTATGCAGCTCTGGAATAATAAAATCTATGCAGCTCTGGAATCATTATTGTTGATATTTTAATACTGATTTTATAACCACTGAGTTCTCTTCAATTCAGGGCAAATCTCTACAGTTATCATCCATAGCAGTATAAACTAGAAGTAACTGAATAAACAACCAGAAGAAACCACTGGAGATTCATGTCCATTTACAGTCTGACTGACATGACTCCCAAAAGAAAACAGTAATCAAAGATGAAACTACTGGAAAAGGGTTTTAGTGTGACAGGACACTGAAAAGCGCAGGCAAAAGGTTCACCATATCAGTAAGGGAAAGACTGTGGAAGTGGTATGTTTTATTTGCTCACCTGGTTGTATAAGAAACAGCAAAGCGTTGCAGCATACAACTCGTTCTTTAAGTTTGAAAATGAAGCATCAGCCTTCAAAGCTGAGAAGCAGAATTATGTTGGTGGGCAGGGACTCGGAAGATCATCTAGTACAACATCCTGCTCCAAGCAGAACTACAGCCAGCATCTGATCAGTCAGGCCAAGGCTTGGTCCAGCCAAACCTCAAATACCTCTAGAGATGGAGATCCTATAACTTGTCTGGTAAACTTATTCCAGTACTGCGTCTCCCTGCTAGTGAAAAAGTTTTTCATGATGTCTGAGATATATGAGTGGCTATTGCACTTGGTACATTATCTGTCCTACCAAGAACCTTGGGCCCATTATCTTCCTATTATCCTTGAAATAGTTGTAAACAGATGTTCAATTGGCCCTTAATCTCCTTTCCACCAGACTAACAAAGCCAGATTCTTCAGCTTTTTTTCAGAGATGCTCTCCAGGCACCAGAGTGTCTTGGTTGCTCAGCAGTTGGATCCTCTCCATTTCTTTATGTGTTTTGAATGTCAGTGGCCCAAATAGGATTAACTTTTCTTGAGTGGCCTTGCCAATGACAAGTAAAGAGGATAAGTTTTTTGTCTGGTGGTCATCTCCTCAAAATTCAGCTCAATACACTGCTAACACAATTTATTTGCAGTGAGAGCGTGCTGTTGGCTCATTAGCCTGATATCCCCTCTAACGTCCCAGCTCTTTTCTGCTGATCTCTCAGCCAGTCACTTTCCAGTCTGCACAGGGTAATTCTGCGCATGAAACAGAACTTTCCACTTTTCCATGTTGAAGCTTACAAGATTTCTGTAGGCACAGTCCTCAGATCTATTGAAGTCTCTCTAGACTATAGTGTTGCTATTCTCAGTCAGCTGCTTTCCCATTACAGATTTGCTGAAGGTAATTGAACAATATCAGCCCCAATATCAAGCCCAGGGTATTATGGTCATTACTGACCATCAGCCACATCTCAAATCATGAATTATTGCCCCTCAAACTTGTTAGTCCAGCCAATTTTCTTCTAATAGCCCCATCATCCAGCCCATACTTCCTCAGCTTACAAACAAAAATACTATGGGAGATGGTATTCAAAAGCTCGTGAAAGTCAAGATAGATCACATTCACCACTCTCCTCTCATGCACAGAACCAGCCATATTATTGAAGAAGGCAAGTAGCTTGGTCATGTATTATATGCCCTGGCAAATCTGTGTTGAATTTCTTGATTATATTATTATGGTTGGTATTATATTATTATGATTGGGACTGAATTCAAATAGCTGCATGATTTTTCCAGGGAATCAGTTTTCTAAGGCCTCACAATTGCTCTAACATAATAATCACCTTAACCTATTAGGTTATTGTCCCATCCCACCTGACAGTCTTATCCCTTATCTGCTTGAAAATGTTACCCTTTGCCTCATAGGTACCAAACCAGTCACCTTTTCTCTCAAATTGTCTAATTATTTAATGAAATTACACTAAACTAGAAACAATTATTCTCCAACTACATTCAACTTGAATAATTTTGCTTCAATTTCATATTGGAAGAAAGCTTTACAGGACTAAAAAAAAAATTTTTACAGCTGTACCAACCAGACCTAATAGAGACATATCTTTGTTCTAAAAAATTAATCTCATTTATTTATTTTTATTATCACAGGTATAAGAACAGTAATGCTATTAATAGATACATATCCTGAAGCAGTAATTCACACTTTGAAGCTAGGAGAATTAATTTCCAGATTGTTAACTAGTCTTTAGGTTGTTAGTTATAAACACGCAGTCAAAATCTGTCAACTATATCAGTAATATTTTCTTTATTTGTAATAAAATAGCATTTGGAGTTGCAAGCCCTACAATCTTCTTTTATAGAAGTAACAGAAAGCTCTCAGAGAAACTACCTGCTGTTTATTTCCATTCAAAGCCTAGTGCACTCCATTAAACCACTCTAATCTCATTTCTGAGGCTTTGGTGCAAGTTAGAAATCATCAAAATGACCACCCTCAAAATGAGTTTCAAGGTTTGCTCAACCTGCTCTAAACCCCATCTTGACTCCCTGCATTGATGCTTTGGTTGGGCTGTCGTAATTCTGGAATGACCCAGCTCAGCTAATTTGTACAAATGAAAACATTTTGCTGGGAAGATCAGCTTCCAGTCAGATCAAGAAACTAACACAGCTCACCGCGAAACTGCTGAAGACAACACCAAGGAAAAAGTAGGCAAGTGTGCCCACACTCCTTTTAGGAGTAACACAGTCTTACAAGTCATCTCTGACACGTTGCTCAAGTCATTAGTGAAACTATTCTGTCAACAGTAAGCTTGAAATTGATGTCAGCAATAACTCTGTTTACGTTAATGGAAATCTGCACAGTTGAAAATGGCTTCCGTGAAGGGAAAGAAATAAGCAGTATCAATCGTCTTCATTTGTACTTCTTTACATTTTTCTTCATTTTGATGGACTTAGAGTGACTGAGTGACTCCTTTCTCACTTCCATTTACCCAGTTCTGACATGCATTACCTCAGCTGCACACAAAACTCACAAAATTATAAACAGAGGAAATAAAAGGCTCTGGAAACAAGGACTCCAATATGCAATATGCACACACCCCTATAACCTGGACTGTAGATGAGCTGAAGGGCAGCATTTTGTTCTTAGCCAGACAATCCATTTATTTTATAATAGGCTATAATGCTGATTATGATCTGATTAATGGCCAATTTCATGATGAGCACATTATTCAAATTTATAGTCATTTGTTTGTAGTGTGGGCTATCAGAAAGCTTTGCTCTTAATTACACTGATGCTTTAATTGTATAGTTCTACAATGCTGATTGGAATTTTCAGGTTTTGAATACGATTATTGCACATTAATGGTGAGTATATAGTAATGTTCTTCTAGTATTACATGAACATGAGCTGTATTCTTTTTCTTGATTCTCCTGTATTTAATTACTCTTAATATATTCTTTATTAGAAGCAGAAGGTCTGCTCAATAGAAGCATTCCTGTACTGCGTCCCTGCACCTGTCACAGCAATCCAGACTCTGACAATGAGTTAGGATTGCATTGTTGAGGTTCTGCACGTAGTTACTGATATAAGTCCAAGTTGCTGACAGTGGGGGTATTCTGGATTTGCAGGAATGTTCTAAGAGCTGAACAGCAAACAAGCGATTATCTTACTGATGCACTTGTTGGTCTGTGTTCAGCAGATTAAATGTTAAACAGTAACCACAGTAAGAACCTCTGCTCCAATCTAACTTTACAATATCACTATTTGTCTGGAGCCAATTTCACCTGACCTTACTTTCAAAGCGTTTATTTAACCTGTGCATTTCAGTTCCTTGCTTGCTTATCTGTACTATGTTGAAATGAAAGACTGTTCAGATAGCTACTGTGACAATTAGGTGACAGTGCTGATACCAACCACTACAAAATCTTGTTAGCACTATCCATTGCCAGTGTTGCAGTGTAGGCTTTGTTTTCCTTTTTAAAAAGCTTGGTACATAAGGAAGCCAAACTAAGTACTAAAGAGTAGTTAATTTGTTAACAAGACTCAGAGAGATGTTTCCCTCAAAAAGGAAAGATTAGCCACTGTGACTGACTGAAGTCTAACTATGAGGACTGAGAACTGGCTTTCTCCGTTTCGTATTTGTATCTGCTGTACTTTAACATCACCACGCAACAGCTCTACTTGTGAAACCAAAAGCAGTGGCCTCTGAGATGCCACAAGGAACGAGCGCTGTCAAATCACCTCTACTTGAGATCCTGATCCAAGGCTCAGAGTACAAAGGATGTGACATAATATTCTTAACAATTTAAAGATCAGATAAATCTTGCTAGTGAGAGAGAATAGTTTCTAAATACTCTTCTTCCAAAGACCATTACTGGGAAAAGTCATTAGGTAACACGAACTGGTTTCTTGACAGCTGCAGCATTATGGGGTGCTTCCTTCTCTGAAAGTAGTGTTTTTTATACCTAGGACCAGTTTTTAGCAGCTTTCATCAGCCCCAGATGGCAGGTATGCATGTCCCTGTGCTAGCACAAATATTTCAGCAGAACGTAATCTTTCCCAAACACATTAAGTTGCTTTTTATAAATAATCAATCAGCCTAGTGTGTGCTTATACTGTTGGATGCAGAAAGCCGTGGGCTAGTCCCACCCACACTCCAAACTGGCTGGATGCAAGCCACCTCGTGTCCAAAAGCCTTTTAGCTAGATTAATGCAGGACTACGCCTCAGCTAATAAGACCTGCTGAGAGTTCCAGTATTAGTACAATTATGTTTTCACAGTGGCTTGTTTTTCTTTTAGTCTAAAATATTAGATCACACAGGCTGACGATTTCATTATTTACTTCAGAATCCTAGTAGAGTTTAATACGTATAGAGAGTTTATCACAAACAGAAGCTTAAATAGTCAATATAAATCTTCTCCAAAGTAGTAATAATGGTTTTAGCAGCTATGTGGTAAACAAAGAATTAAGGATTTCATTCCACTAGTCTTTTATTTGTCTTGAAGCTGACACACAACATAATTTTGCTGTTCACAATAACAAACCTTAATTGATAGACTTCTTCCTAGTATTTTATTCCAAAGAATTAATGTTTGCCTTTAATATTATACTGTCATTATCTTGTTTCCTCCACAGTGAGAAAAGTTGTCTGCTTTCTGCAGGTGCAGAGGACCAGCTAAATACACAACAGCCCCTCCCTTATCCTTCCTATCAGCATACACAATGATCACCAGTTATTGTGCATAATTACATAGCTGCATGTATTAAATGTTGTTATATTGCATGACAGAAGGTTTTAACATTTAGGAACTTACATCTCGAAACTCTTACAGGTATTTTAGTCACATTTTGAAAAGCAGCACCTTTTTCCTGGAAGCGAATGTGGTTTTAGCACCAGTTAGCTTGTCTAATGAACAACATGAAAATATAATTAAATAAGTGCAGAAAGAAACATGTTTTTCTCTTTTTTTTTTCAGTGTGTTACCATCTGGTTCACTGGTAACCTAGAAACTAGATTGATCAGCTCCTAGCCACCTGAAAGCTTGGGAGGAGTGGAGAGGGGAAAGGAAGTTTAGTACTCAGTATTTATTTTAACACAATATGTTTTAGGTGCACTAGAACTAGTATTGTAAAGTTACGCAGCTAGATACAAAACACAAATTCAAAAAAGCATGAACAGAATTATTTTTAACTAAGATTACCAAATCAATACTAATTTTAAGTGACATGACTAGTCTGAGGGCCAAGCACTACAAAACTTGAGATGCAACTTGGTTTCTCCATCAATATAAAATGGAAGGTTTCTTCCCATGTTTAGGAAATTCTCAGTTAAAACTACACTTGAAAGAAAATCAGATATTTGAAAATGTGTAAGCATTTAGACAAGACATCCTAAAAACTAAAACTAAGAAAAGTGAGCCAAAGAACTAAGAGGTTTTCAAACTGTTAATTATCCCAGAATTTCAACCAGCACTTACAAACAGTAAATGTAGCTAAAAATACACACTACTTGCAAAATGCAACATTAACTTACTCCCAGCACCTGGCACTAGCCATTGGTTTCCTAACATGGTGGTGTAAAAGGAAACATTAAGAGCTCCACCTTCATTTACTCCGTTGACTGCAAAGTACATCTACAAAGTGGAGGGATTAGATAGAATAGATTATCAGGAGAATCTAGTCAAAATGAATGCAAATAAAGATGAATATAAAAAACTTTTTGTATCAGGTATTCCAGGTATTCTTCATTTTAGCAGTGAAAAGTAATGTTTTGGAGTTTACTTTATATTGCCGTGAGACTGAAATGTGTAGCTGTGATTTCGAAAACCTACTAAAAGGCAATGATGACAGTGTTTTTCAGGATGGCTCTTCAGGTCAGGGAAGATGTGGTAACATGGTGTTCTGTAGACACTTTTTTTAAAAAAAAAACTGCTCTGTTTTTTTTTGTCATCTTTCCAATAATTCAGTATTTTAAAATTTTGCTGGGTTTATCTCAAGACCAGAAATATCCTGAACGAGAAAATAAGTTCAGAGGCATCACTATGTGAAGAAAAATATCAGGGAGGAGTGAGCAACCACAGAAACTAAATTCATATTGGTACTTTAGTGACTTACCAAGAGAAAAATTACTAGTAAAAAACATATTTATGCTCAAGGTCAAAGCATTCATTAAGGTAGCCTTAATGATTTGAGAAAGAGAGGAAAGGTTTTCTGTGGAATTAGAATCAAGTTTAAACAAAGAAATCTACCTTCATCTGACAAGGCAGCATCTCTCCAGGAAATTAACTGAAAATATAAAGTCACAAAATAATTAAAAGTGTTCAGGGTGGAACCCTGCATGCCTTGCAGCAAGGAATATTACCATCTTTCTGCATTTTCACTGCTCACGCTGAGGGTGATCAAGGGATCAAGTCTACAGAAAAGGTCAGAGGATTAACAGGTATTTCAGGGAGTATAACAGAACTAAAGTGGCAGCTTCCATGGCAACAAAGATTAAAAAAAAAATAAAAAAAAAAGCAAAGTACGTTAACAAGTAAAGAAATATAGCTCGGTCTCACTCTCACAAGTAAGAAGTCAGTCTGGGATGTGGGAACAAACAGGTTGGCTGAGCAGCCCAGGAATGACAAGTAACAACTTCTTCAGATAAAGGAGGGAAACTAAGATAATTATTCTGTCCATGTGCTTTGCCTTTTATCAAATTTTAGTGGCAATGAGATAGTTTTCTTTCAATAGGAAAACTGATTCTGGTTCAGTTGAAGGCTCTCCTGTGGTTTTAATCGCTGTGTCCCAAGCCACGTATCTCCATTGAGGGAGAGGGCACTAAGACTAATGTCAAACTGCAGTGCAGCTCAACTCTACAACCATCTTCTAATCACATTGTGTTTTATTATACTACAAAGTATTTGGGGATATTAGGGTAAAATAGCTGAACTAGAATTCCCTGAACACATTCTCAAAAATCTAGCACACTACATTAAGCGCTATGAAGAGACTTGTCAGAACACGATGTGTGAAAGTATAGAAAAGGCAACCTCTGAAAATGAAGGACTTGACTGTGATTACTGTTTAATGTAATGAGATATCTTTAAATGATCTTACACTCTCATACTTCATTTCAAACTAAGTATTTCCAAATATAACAATGTGCATTTAAAAATAAAAATAATCTCTGTTGCATGTATATATTAGCTATTGATTGAAAACACATTTTTTTTCCCTTTCTTTTTTCTGTTCTTTAATCTCCCTAGCCTTGGAACAGATTGTACAGAATTTGGATGAGATTATTCTACAATGCAACTGTAAACCGACACCTTAAAAAATGGTGACACTGCCAAGTTATTCATAATTAATATAACAAAGAGTTCATCAAATGTTTTCCTTTAAATTGAGAAAAGTATCAAATTACGTGCCAATTTTATTATCTATAAATATTTATGCAAGATTAATTGTTCAGTTTTATATTTCAGTAAGAAAAAATTGGAAAGGGCCAACTGCTGAAAATCATAGAATCATAGAATGGTTAGAGTTGGAAGGGACCTTCAAAGGTCATCTAGTCCAACCCCCCTGCAAGAAGCAGGGACATCCCTGACCAGATCAGGTTGCTCAGAGCCTCATCCAGCCTGGCCTTGAATGTTTCCAGGGATGGGGCTTCCACCACCTCTCTGGGCAACCTGTTCCACTGTTCTACAACTCACACTGTGAGAAATTTTTTCCTAATATCCAATCTAAATCTACCTCCCTCTATTTAAAAACCTCTCATTCTATCACAACAGGCCCTACTGAACAGCTTCTCCCCATCTTTCCTGTAGGCCCCCTTGAGGTACTGGAAGACCACTGTAAGGTCTCCCTGGAACCTCCTCTTTTCCAGGCTGAACAGCCCCAACTCTCTCAGCCTGTCCTCATAGGAAAGGTGCTCCAGTCCTCTGATCATCTTCGTGGCCCTCCTCTGGACCCTCTCCAACTGGTCCATGTCCTTTTTATGTACAAAGTATCTCAGAATACAGAGGAAAGTGGGTTGTAGAAAAGATTGTAGGCCTTAAAACTGCAGTGAGTTCCCTAAATAGAGAGGAATCATCTGTTTTAAAGTTAATATTAAGGCAAGTAAAAATAGAGTTAAACTCTGAAACTAACCTATATTGAATTCCTTAATATATATTTATCTATTTATAGAGATACACAGAAATACAAGAAAAATCTTATGCTTTGAATCCGCTCATTTAAGTTATTTTAATAAAATTGTGTTTGGTAGTTAGCATTAGATATTCATTTAAACTTCATTTAAATTTGGGATAAAGATGTTAAAACACCAGAATTCTTCTCCCAAGTATGTTACTGACTTGCTGCTAAAGGCAAAAAAAAAATCTTTTGGTTTGCATTGTAGATAATTTGTCTCAAGTGCATTTTAATTTCTTATGGTTTCAATTTCAAAAATTTTCATGAGTTCTCAGCATGAATGCTAAAAAAAATGAATTTTCATTACATGCATTCAAAAATATCTGTAAGATATTTTTCTTTTCCTACAAATGTATTCAGCATTAACTCAATTATAAGATTTACATTTATCTTATCAGATATATCTTGTGATTTTCACGATCAGACCTGTTACAAAGAAACAGACCTCAAATTTCAAGCAGTAAGCCAAACTTATTCATAGAATCATAGAATGGTTAGGGTTGGAAGAGACTTTCAGGGATCATCTAGTCCAACTCCCCTGCATTCAAACTACAAGAGCGAATTATTTAAAAAAAAAAAAAAAAAAAAAAAAAAAGAAAAGAAAATAGAAGAACACATTTACAAATACTGACTATTCACACATTTTTCAACATGGGAGAGCAAAATCTTATGTGGAATTGTGTACTTGTTCACCTCCAAAATTTGTCTGCAGGAAAGTTTTAAAGATATAAAATTTCTATTATAGTAAGTTTTCCTCCTAAACATAAAGACATCCATAAATATCTAAATGAAAGCATTCTAAATGTGGGTTCAGTTGTGTCTTCAAATATTTTGCAAATTCCAAAAGGTAGTAATTTGGAATTCATCTTTATGTCTTAATTTTTTAATTAACAAAGTACTTCAGCCCAGAGAGAGCTGTGAAGCATCTCTCATTTGCATTTGGGCCTCCCCTGCCAGCAAAGACACCATTGTTCAAGGGAAACATATCTTAGTTGTTATCAAGAGCTTATGTTACAGCTAAATCATTGGAAAACCTGATATGTAACTTATTTCAGTTACCTAATCTAATCAATGAAATACTTATAAAGAACCTTATTAATAGAAAACAGCAACAAAGATGAGAAAACTTTCCTAAATATATTGAGTTATATCAGAAGTTTAACTTCTTTGGATTCCAAATAATTTTCACTGTTCAGACGTGAAATCACAAAATAAACACTGTAAACATAATGTGACAGTATTAGGAGGCGTTTTGGAAACACTGATCAGCTAAGAATTGCAGGTTTCATGTGCAACAAGAAGATTTTTGCTAGCTAAAGTACAAGACATCCAGTTAGTTTTTCAGAGAGCAAATTACTCTAAAACTTTTAATCGAAAATATACATGCCGATATTCATAAGAGCTCTAAGTAATTCCACATCTAGCCAAAAATCTAGATCTTCTGTATTTTCTCTAACTTCTGTGTTTTTCTTTCATATCTTTCACTCTTTTTTTCTTTCACTATTAGTCTGAGTGAATGATTCATTGTGAATAATTGACATGAGCTATTCATACTTTTGCTGCATGCTGATATCCATGAGCAGATTGTAATTTATTTGTTATTGTAAACTAGCGATGTTTTTGAAAGTTGTTGGTTTTTTTGTTTTTCAGGGTTTTTTTCTGCACAAGTAGATAACAAAAGTGTGAGTATTGGACACTTAACATTTCAAAATTCTAACTGTGTTGCTTAGTTGCTATGCCACTAAAAGAAAGAAAAAGGCTGTTGTTTCTATTCTTGGATCTTACAAGTATAATCATACAGTGGCTTGAAGAAGCAAAACTTTTTGGGAAAGGAAGTATTTAGAGAAAAAAATTCATAAAAAAAGAAAGTAGGATACGGGGAATATTACAAAAAAAAAAATAACCATTATCTTTCCAGGCCACATTGACCTATCCCAGGTATATCGCAATAAATACGAGTGGAAGAGATTGCAGAGTGGCATCTACCTCAGTTTTTTAGTCTTTGGGTTGCAAATGGTTGATGATCTATGGACTTCTTTTTAAATGGATTGTGAAAAGCAAAATAACAAAAGCAAATCAGCTATTATTATGCTTAGAATTGCTATGCAGGGACGTGAAAAATTCCAAAACCGCATAGAAACCCACTACAAGAAATTCCACAATTCCTTCTAGAAAAACTTTTCCAGAAAAATAGATAAGTATATACATATATATAAAAATAGCTATACAAACACATGTAAAATACATATAAAAATTAAAAACAGTTTAAAACATAATTCTTAACCTACAGCTTCTCATAGTTCAGTTTCAACCCATTATTTGTTGCCTGTCCATCGTGGCTGACCTGCAACCAGAAAGCCCTAAGCCTAGCCACGGACCTCACCTTCCCATGGAGCTGCTCCGTGAATGCCAGTTCCATTAAGCAGCTGTAGGGTCAGGGGGAAATGTGTGGTTTTGGAAACACAGTATGTCAGTGTTTCCAAAACATTTTCCTGGAATTTTTTTTTTTCTGAATAAATTTTTCTTTAAAAAAATGGATTTGTTCCAATTTGAAACTAAGCCAAATTAAAAAAAAAAAAAAAATCTGTGAACTGTAAAGCCTGCAATTCAGTCAGCCCTATTGCTGTGGCATACTGTTTTTTTCCAAACACTCTAGTGCCACCATGGTCTGATTCCTATTCTTCCTTTCTCTTGAGTATTCTTGTTTCATTCAACAAGACTTTTCCACCCCTCTCACTACTCTTGATGTCTCATATTGGGCAGCTTCATTCCCTGACCACTCTCTGCTGCCCTTGTTGTTCTTTAGTGTCTTCTCTTTTGTAAACTAACCTCAGCTTCACGGGGGAAAGAAGCAGAAGACTACAAGATCGTTAGTGAGGATTGCTTTATTTTCATCTGTACCTTCCTTTACCTGTCTGTAGACAAGCAGCCCTCATCCCACTGTGACCATGTGCTTCCTGAGACCCGACCTGTCCACTTTTCCTGTAACTCTGCTCAAGTGATAGCTATGAGTGGTGGTCATGATGGATGTGTCTGATTGTGATGGCTACATTGGACTCAAATTGGATTTGGGGAAGACAGATAACAACACAACAGCTAAGGAATGGTGATGCGCCCATCTGATAGTCAATGTCCAACTCAAGCCAAATTTGGAATAAACTAACATCTGCAGTTGGTATGCAAATATGACTGTGAGTCAATTATCTTACTTCATAAATAGTGAGCAGCCCAAGAGTCCTTTGAGCTCTCCTGCATGGCAGCAGGCTGCACATTGGGATCTCCCCTTGGGCAGGGACACCTCTCAAGGTTACTCCTCAAGGTTGAAAGGATCCTTATTGCATCAGATTCTCAGTAAGTGAATTGGGAATAAGAGTGCTGAAACTTTGAAATCTTAGCTAAGTGATATAAAGGATTGATTGTGCACATATAATCCCTTAGACGTAAGCCATTGGTCAAGCCTGGGACTAGGATTCAATCCAGCCACATCTAGACTCCTCTCCGAGGAGTTTAGAAAGCAAGGGGGTCCTTTCTGAATCTCATGATCCAACAGGAGGTGCTCCTTGACAGTTTTGTCTGATCTCATCCTCTATGCAGTAAATAATCCAGCGTACCTTGCCATTGAATCTTGTTAAATCACTGTCACATTTACCATTTACTATCAAACTTTGATAAATCAGAGTTTTGTATCAATAAAGTATATTGTTGCTTCTCTCTTACCAGTGAAGTGCATCACTCCATCTGCAACATCTCCTTTTTTGAAGTGTCACATAAGCCCTTACTCGCTTATCATAGTTTGTTATTATCACACAGGATTTCGTGCTCTCAATTTTTCACCAGGGTTTTTTGAAATCCCTGTACTCCATGAGGAAAGATTAAGTCTCATTGGCAATAATACAAAGTGGTGGATATTTTGGGTATGGCAATATATCTGACTTCAGAATCATTAATAAACCTTCCCAAACTTTGCAAATCCTGCAATAAAGTCATGATAATTGCTAATACTATGATTTTCCCATCTGCTGAAAGTCACTTTTCCTGAAACAATTATACTGATAATTAAGTCCAAGCTTTTATCCTGAAACTAAATCACCAGAGCAATGCTACAGTCTGAGATGGGTGTTCACAGTGCAACTATGACACACTTAAATAGGACAGAGTAAAAAGATGTTTCTGCCAAGAAGACAGATCATTGAATTATTGAGCCTCACTGTCATCTGAATTCACATAAATTCCCCATCCCTGGAAACATTCAAGGCCAGGCTGGATGAGGCTCTGAGCAACCTGATCTAGTCAGGGATGTCCCTGCTTCTTGCAGGGGGGTTGGACTAGATGACCTTTGAAGGTCCCTTCCAACTCTAACCGTTCTATGATTCTATGATTCTATGATAAAGCAGGATTTTTTTTTTCTATTTCAAGTATATTAAGGGAGTGGTTTTTAGTTACAGGTAGGTATGTAAGTTCCTTCTTGTTGCTTTCAGAACTCCAGCCCCCTTTTCTCTCTCTATCTCAAGCAAAAAGCTGTAGAATACAGAGTAGAGAGCACCTGAAAATAACAATCTCAGGAGCAGACAACAATGGGCACTGTTTTACATGATACATGCCCTTAGACTGATAAATTTTAGCTTGTGTGTGGACAGACAAAAACACTCCAATGTGAAATTACCATTCAAAATGACTTAACACACGATTCAAGATAGTATTATATATTTTGTTGTACTTTATAATGTAGTCAACTAAAAACCATCGGTCAACTTTCAGCTCAAAATTACTTCACCCAAAACACTACAAATCTGCAACAGATGTTAAGTTTCTGCCCATGTGAGTGTCTTGTTCTGCTGGCTGCAATTCCTGTAGTCAGATGGCTCTCTCACAACTCCATTCATACATTCCAGCAGGTCATACTTTGTGAAGCCTCTAACAACTAATTAAAGTTTTATTTCAGACCTCTAATAGCTCCATCAATAATTTAGGGAGAAAAGAAAACATTTTCTGGGAAAGCATTAGCATAAGATTCACTGAAGCTGCATCAGTCCTTCTGGCCATATTTAATTTCAGCAAGATGAACGAAGGGAAGACATAGTATAGCTTGATACCATACAATTTTGTGTTGTGGTGTCGGTTTTGTATCTTGGAACATTTCTAAATAGCTTTTCTGCTAAAGTAATAATCAATTAGTACTAAAGCACATCTGTAGCAAAACAAGATATTCTCCTTGGGGTTGGATGAAAATTACATTTTGCAAATGTTATCTCATTCCTGTACTACTTTCATTTGAATACTACAATTAAGGAACTCACAAGCTTCAATTCCAAATTCCATTGGATCAGTGATATGGAGTTAGAAAAATTTTGAAATAGTAATCTCCAGAGGGAATTTTGGCCTTCCAAACTTGCTTACTTTAAGTCATGTATCATTAATATTTCTGGGTTAAAGAAACCTTTGTACTGATGTCTGATTGCCAGGAAATTATTTTGATTTTTTTCTTCTGAAATCAAAACCTATTTAAGCATTCAGAACTGCATCTGATTGTGAACAATTTTAAAAAAAAAAAATTTTAAATGAACTGTAAAACAAGTTACATAGGAAGAAAAATGGATAAGCAATGGGCCCAGGTATAGTTCTTAGCTGGGAAAAAGATCACAAAAAAAGCTATATGAAATGGTCTCTGAATGTGTTACGATAATATAGAAGTATAAAAATGACGACCATAACAGAAATCTATAAACCATTGGTTAAAATCATAAATAAATATAATGATTTAGTATAAGAGAAACTGATGTTATTATATACTGGTGAATACTTGCTTGAAAAAAAAAAGAGGAAGGAGGAATCATACATTCGGTGAAAGCCTCTGCCTAGACCCAGTTTTAGATTCAGGCACTGCATCCATACACAGAAACATGTGTTGGACTCCAAAATGTTTCACTCTGGTTTGCATTGCATTAGCTCAGCCAAGGGAAAAGGCACCAACTTTCAGTCTTCAAGAAGGTGGGAGAAATCCCCTAACCCCAATGCACTCGGCTGCAGTTGAGGGAGAAAATCTCCGGTCTTCTCTCCCATTGTACAATAAAGAGGAAATTACCTTGATAAGAAAATGAATAGTCATACCTAAAGAAGGCTAGACAGCCAGACAAGAGTCCCCCACTCCTGCTCATGGAGCAGACTTATTTCAGATCTGATTATGCCTGGCAGGAGCCTGCCACATGACTTGGACAGAGCATTAGAAGTTAAGACAGTAAGTTCATCTGCTTGTGGTGTATTGAACGGGCTGGCCTTGCAGAATCTGTAATTGGCACAAGGGAGCGTCTTGAGGAAAAACCTCTGCTGTAAAACTAAATTTTCTGATCTTAGTGGCCTCGTATGTCCAAGGATTCTAGCTGCCCATGAAAGTTATCTACCATCTGTTTTGGTACATGGAAGGAATAAGTTCATAATGTACTCTGAGTTGTATAAACAACTGAAGTTTTTTGTGTTTAGGTTCTTTTAAAACATGCTCCAAAACGTCTTTCTTCTCCAGCTTTGCTTCCAAGTTTCTTGTTTCCTGGATATATTTTTCCTCTGGGCAAAGGAACCAGACTATTGGCTGCAGCAGTTCCTTAGATCACCATGTAATCTGGAATGTACAACATCCTACTGAAGATTATACAGGAGATATTAATTACATAGGTCTTAAACTAATTTCTCTGATACTTTTTCTTCTTTTTTTTTTCTAACAAACTGAAGAGTTCTGCCATCATTTATGAGTATTTGGCATTGCTGCTGGAAAGAAATGGGATGTTGGCAGATCCTATACATAAATAGACTTTTCCAGCACAATGACATTTGAAATCCTGATTTACTCAAGAGAATAATCAATTCTCTGTTAAAGCAGCTTCCATGAGAATAAAAGATCCTCAGAGTTTAACATCATTCATATGTCATGATCATTTGGAATTTTAATGTAACAAAACAGTAAAGAAGCTAAAGCTAATTAAGACAAGCACAGTATTCACAGCAGAGTTTGCATGCATATATTAAGAAACTCCAAAAAAAACAAAGTGTATAAACTTTATGTAGATCATCAGTATACTGAGGTTCATTTCAATAATAATATTGCAAGGAACAGTGTTTAAATTCCATGTAAAATTTGGACTTTGTTAATCCAAATTCAGACGGATTTTCATCCAATAATTTTATCAAAATGTTCTTTCAAAATTCTTGCTCACTTCAGAAAATGTATAGAAAGCTACTGAATACTTCTCCTCGTTGGAGAAAAAAAAAAAAACAACCCAAAAACAAACAGTTTCCTGGCCGTTCCTGAAGCATAGTCTGACTTTGCACTTCTGCAAGTGTCTTTGATTTGAAGATGATCAGAAAGCCTCCAGGAGCAAGGTGTTTAACCTGTCTTAACACAGATGTCTGGCTGAAATAACATGACAATAAAGTACACAGCTCTACAGCACACATCCTGTAATTTGACAGATTTACATTTAGTTTCTTTCTTTAAATAAGAAACAAAAAAAAAAAAAGAGGGTTAGGGTTTACAAACAGAGTCTGCATTAAATGTCCCAGTTTTCACTGGAAAAGAACTAAGTCGTGAATACTTAGTAGTTTCAGTTTCAGTAGGAGTTAATTATAGCTGCATTTCTACTGAGGCATACCAAGCATGGAGCAATAGTCTATGGATATTTTTGGCCCTTGACCTCAGCAATTTAGTGACTGTTCAGACCTTGCTAAAAAAATTTCTAATTTCTAAGTAGGGATCCTAACTTGATTGTTGTTATAAATAACCCAGGTATTTGTTCGACACAAGCAGTAAACCAATCCATTTGCCTTTAAAATATACAAACAGTATTGTTTCATATATCAAAAAAGAAAAAAAAAACAACAGTAAGACTGGTAGGAATTAATGTAAAAGGCAACTTATTCATAGTCTTTATGTTTTTCAGTTTCATAGCCCATGTACCTGAAAAGCACTTTTTCTCTTCTATCTAAGGACAAATAATGATGCTTTCTGCTGGTTGGTTCTAGAAGGTGTCCCTGCTCCTTGCGAGGAGGTTGGACTACACGACCTTTAAAGGTCCATTCTAACCCAAATTATTCTATGATTCTATAATCCTATGACTTCCAGGTATATCTCATATTGGCAGAAGACAGAGGTCATCAAAACCCCAGACATCACAACTGTAAGCCATGGAAATCATTCCAGCTTTACCATGACAGCCGAGGCTTTGGATGGTGGCTTCTTCTGGTTTGGCTCTTAGTGAACTAAAAGCCATTCATTCCATCTGCCTGATGGAGCAGGGCATATACAGCAGCTTCTCAAAGGTCACTGACTGAAGCCACTATGAAATCCTTCTGCTCAGCAATATTAACTTACATAGCAAAGAAGACTTGAACTTTTAGGTCTTATCTATGCCAGCAAACTTAAAAGGTTAGTGTTGGGTGTGTTCTTAAAGCTCAATAAGCACTTCTGATAATTCCATGTGTAAACACTTCTGTATGATATTTTATTACGTCCATTTTTACATTCCCATGAAATATAGTTATAAAATTTCACTTCTGACAGTCCCATGAGGTGACTAGCTACAGATAGAGGCATAAATTGAATATTTTTTTTTCAATTACTGCAGTCAAGTTCCGAGGACATAATGCACAATAGGTACTATACAGTGGTCCTCTCTCAAGAAAACACTTTCATTATAATTTGCTGGCAGAGATCCAAAGGAAAGCTGGCTATCATTGCTGGCTGAAGGCTTTCATCTAGTTAAATTCTGAAAAAGCAATGCAAAGCAGACAAAGCAAAGTAATTACCATTATCAGGAAGGAATACAACAATACAAGAGCTGGTCTTTGCTTTCCACAAGACATGTGCTCTTTTGTTAAGACAACGATCTTGACCTTTGTGTATTCACACAGCTAGGCTGGAGCATGTGTGAATATTTAGTAACCTTTTCTTTCTTGACAAACAATGCTTAGTAGGGCAAACATCGTATGTTTTATATCTCTCATTAACCATAAATTGAAAGCAAAAGCACCTGCTCTTCAGCACATATACAATTCCTCTGCAATATTACCTGTATGCACCTAAATACCTCATCTGCTTGATATTGATAAGGGGGCCTTCATCTATTGTTTCATAAATAAGCAGTTATTTAAGGTTATTTAAGGTACTATCATTGTACTAAATTGTGTGAATGCCATAACCAAGTCTCCACTATTATTGTGAAATAATAGTAACATGTATGCACAAACTCACACACACACAAAAAAAAAAAGCTTATTAGAACAAATATTAGAAAAAAAAACTCCCTGGGAAATGCAGGTGAAATGTTTCTATCTCTTACCTGAAGAGCACACTGCATTTAATCTCCTGTCGCCCGTGATGCTAACTGGTGAGAAAAGAGCTACTTACCTGAAAGCTTTGTTGTTGTTTAGTAAGTGTGCCTCCAGAGCTGTAGAGAGATATTTTGCTGCCTGTGGAAGGACAACATCCCACATACAGTCATTTTATCAGCTTTATATACATATCTCAGTTACCTTTAAAGGCATCTCTCAGATCATCCTACAGCTGGTGACTACTCCACTCCCAGCATGGTCCCATTTGAAATGATAAGGCTGAGAACGGCCTGTAGTGGTGCACAGACAGTCCCTCTCCTTGAAATAACACAATCCTGACCATGTGCAAAATGCCACAAAATTCCCATTGGTACCAAACATGGTCTATAAAGAAAGGAGATGAAGACCCTTCTCTCTTTCTCCCAGCACTGGGTGGTTCAGACACATTTATGATTCTCTTGTGCTTGGCCCTTGTAAAGACCACAGACTCACACTGTATGTTTTGCTTTCTGAAATAGTTGGTGCCTTACACTGAAATTCAGGACATAAGAAACATTTTAGCTAATAAGAAAAATGTTATGTTTTATCCCTAATACTTCCAAATTATGCATTTCATTCAGCATATAATCTAGGAGAGACTTATCTCAGATTAATTTGTTTTGGCACAGAAGAAAATGAAAAAACTTTGGGGCTAGTGCATTGAAAAATGCTTCCAGCACTTCTCAAATTTAGCTTTTCACATTACTGAACTACTGACCTTAGCCACCATTAATTACAATTGCAAATTTTCCAGTATTGTTTTATAACCTGATAAGAAAACATGTTTCCTGTCCTTCTGGGAAGAGGCGAAGCAATTCAGCACAAGGAACACAGCACTGGCCAACCATTCTTGACAAGAGACTGAACCTTTTGAAAAACAAAAACTGTAAGATCTATTTCATGAAAATTTGGTGAGTTTTTCTTGCCTGATTTTTGGACTGCTTTATGGCTATACTATTTCTTTTGTTGCTTATGTAAGTTAAGATTTTTTTGAATTTTTTTTTAATGATTTTCTGATTATTACATAAGAGACTTATAGTTATTTGAAACATTGTGTTTCATTCCAATTTTTATATGACTTTTGGAAAGCCTTAGTAGAATACAAATACAGACATGTTTTCACTCTCCTTCAGAATGATGGGCTTTGGTGAATTCTTAGCACCATCAGGCATCTTTCTTAATTATTTTTCAAGGAGAGGTGAATCATTCTTCTCTGTGAGTTCATGAATTATGTATTGTATAGGATACTATGCTCAGTCATGTGATTATTAATATCTCTCTCATACACAGTTCTCAATCATTCAAGGTTGTCTTTTTGCCTAGGCAGCTGAATGTTTTCTTCTATTCCATCCGAAGGTTTTGATCGTCCCTGCAGTAGTTTGAATTGTTCAATACTCTCTTTGGCCTGAAGATGTAGATAGACATCCAGCTAGTTGTTCAGCACCTCCTGGAACTACGGAGGTCCCTTGGGCTGCTGAAGTCCCCTTACCCCAACTGCCATTGAAGCCAGCTGTGAGGGAAGTGCCGAGTACTCCTCGGCAAGTGCACAGCGATTTGCAGGATTGGGGCCAAATATCCAGAGAGCTAGATGCTTCTGTTACATGTCTTTGATTAAGACACCAGAGATGTCCCTCCTGGGAGTCACAGCCATTTGCAGCAGTAAGTGCTGTACAAAGAGCAACCAGAGTTAATCACCAGTCTTGAAGCACACCCTCTTTTTCTACTGTCAGCTGGGGTGACGCTGGGAAGCAGATGTTCTCTTAGCTGTTTGCGTGTGTTCGGCTGTAAGACAAAACCTCCTCTTCCTGAAGGCCCTCAGAACACCTGGAGCAAGGGTGCAGCTAGCTGCAGCAGGGACAGAGCCTCTCCATCCTCCTCCAGCAGCAGCCACAGGAGCAGCTTCTGAGCCTCCTCGCTCTCACCTTGCCTACACACCATCCGGGCTTTTTTTTTGCATCCAGCTTCATACCAAATTACAACCAAGAACTTCATTTATCTCCTTGAGTTACTAAAATCTTTGTACTGCTACTGATTCAGCAAGCTTTGTGGCATATTCCAAAGATGCTAACAAATAAGAAGTATCATCTCTTTTTAAGAAATTGTGTCTAATGCAGTAATATTTAAATGAGTACGTGTGTGTCACCTTTATTAGAATTGAAGACTTCAGATAAGAAACAGAATATCAAAGGAAAACTTTTAACTTCTTTGCTCTCTGTGTCTCACAATAGCAGCAATGGACCATTTTTCTCTGCATTTTCTTTTGGGAGCAGGACCTTACTGAAAAAATTTATTACTTCTCCATATTTTGAGGCCCAATTTAAAGCCCAGACTACTAGGATATTTTGCTTACTGGGAATATATCCCTGCAGATATAAACTATGTTTATATTAAGGAATACAAAGGGAAATTCCAGGGTATTTCAGAGAAACCTCATATAACTAGGAAAAATAAAAATCAGTATGGCAACAGAATTCATTGCTGATTACTAGAGATGAGTAGAAGGTGGCAGCTCTGGGTTTTTTTCCCATACTTAAGATTCTGAAAGTCTTGCTTTCTTTCAGAAACAGACCATAGTCAGAAAAACACTTTCTGGAAAAAATTATACTTTTCACATTTATTGAAAAATCATCCATAGATGCAATCTGTTTATGTTATATCAGAATTTTACACCCCCCATCATTCACAACTTCAATATTTGAACGTAAGTAAGTGACTCACATTATTAATTTGCAAATCCGCATGCATGACAGTGGGTCTTAGATTCCCATCCTTGTACGACTTCAGCTAAATGACATATTCTGACAAACTGAAAATATATCAACTAGCTCTATAAATCAGTGTAGTGTAGGACAAAGTGAAAGGAATATTTTCATTTATTTATACGTTTTGCTGAGTTTTAAAAGGACTGCAGACAAACACAGAAAATGATCAGTTCCAATGGCACTGCTAAGCATCCTTGTCCCACAGCTTTCTCGTGACAAACACGACCTTCATAAACTAACTGACCAAACAAGAGCATATAGCCAGGTCATTTACTGTGTTCCTGTAACAGCAGCAAGATCCGTGGATACTGGAATATGTAAAATTTCATACTGATACTGACACGCTCTCCCAAACTCTTGAACCCAAAATCTGTGTCAGGAACCACAGGACTCTTCTAAAAATATCACAACAGTGAGTAACATCTGGAGATCCAATTTCTGCATGGAGAATAAATCTTTCTTCCTAAAAAAAATACTAACTAGTGTGGATTCTGTTACACTCTAGCAGGAATCACCAGTACAAGATACCAGTAAAATAATGGGATACTCTGACTACAGCATGTCCCGATCCAGCCTCTGGCATCTCTGTGCCTGACAGCTGTTCTGCAGAAAGCTGCATGCAAAATTTCTGCAAAAATTAAAGAATCCCAATGTTATTCAGGCTCTATTTGAAACAGCACTGATGGACTGAGGAGCTCCATATTTTAGCATTCCAGTCTGGCTGGATTGCAGGAATGAAATATTGACTTAGCCAGCAAATAGGCCATTACAGGGAGAGCCCCAGGCTCTTGCCTGACCAGAATGGGTTTTGATAGCTACAGCACTGCCTCTCGTTTTATTTCTGCCCATTGCTTGATCAAGGACCTTTATAGCTAAGTCTCTGTCTATGTTGTCAGTTTATGAAGTGGGCCAGTTAGTTAGGAAATTCATTACAGGCACTGCTATTAAGTGGTTTACCTCTGCTGAGTGTCTGCATTTCTGTTTAGCATGCTTCCATTTATTCCATTAAATGTACTCTTACAGTGTGCAATGGTCACATGGCAAAAAAAAAAAAACCAGCATGCCATTTGTAAAAATAAGATTTGATTAAACAGTGATAAATATAAATCTTTTGGGGGGGGAAAGAAACTGGTCTCTGCATGGTACAGTGTGAGCCTGGTAGTCAAAGCACCTCTGCACTCAAAAGAAGAGTTACTTTGAATAAGGCTAATGGGAAAAAAAAAAAAATTAGATCACTCCAGAAATGAGCAGAGTTCACTCAGAAGAAGGTTGGTTTGCCAGACTTCCACCTTGCCAGCCTCCATTCAAACTCACATTTCAATAGCACTGACTGGTGTGTCTGGCTAAGTTTTGATGCAATAAACATGGTTTGCTCCTGTATGAACACAGTATTTTCATGAACTTCAAGGAGTTTTGCATATCTCTGCTATAAAGAGAAGTGCTGTAATTTTAGAGATATTTTCCTCTTAATGGAGGCAAACCACTTGTTAATATCATGTATGGCATCATCTGCAAATAGCATATTGCTGAACTAAAAGGCTTTAATGTGTTAGACCAGTGGCCAAAGAACTGGTCTCCATGGCAACTCTGTATTAAGTTTCCCTGCTACAACAATTGCGAGGACTATTCAATCACAACTCATTTGAGCTGAATTCTTCTGTATTTCTAAATGGCTCTCATA
>WHYT01015058.1:52887-103970 GCA_009806455.1 Tetrax tetrax | reverse complement strand
TCATTACAGGCACTGCTATTAAGTGGTTTACCTCTGCTGAGTGTCTGCATTTCTGTTTAGCATGCTTCCATTTATTCCATTAAATGTACTCTTACAGTGTGCAATGGTCACATGGCAAAAAAAAAACAAAACAGCATGCCATTTGTAAAAATAAGATTTGATTAAACAGTGATAAATATAAATCTTTTGGGGGGGGAAAGAAACTGGTCTCTGCATGGTACAGTGTGAGCCTGGTAGTCAAAGCACCTCTGCACTCAAAAGAAGAGTTACTTTGAATAAGGCTAATGGGAAAAAAAAAAAAAATTAGATCACTCCAGAAATGAGCAGAGTTCACTCAGAAGAAGGTTGGTTTGCCAGACTTCCACCTTGCCAGCCTCCATTCAAACTCACATTTCACACTGACTGGTGTGTCTGGCTAAGTTTTGATGCAATAAACATGGTTTGCTCCTGTATGAACACAGTATTTTCATGAACTGATATCATGCAGGTCACTGATTATTCAAATAACTTCAAGGAGTTTTGCATATCTCTGCTATAAAGAGAAGTGCTGTAATTTTAGAGATATTTTCCTCTTAATGGAGGCAAACCACTTGTTAATATCATGTATGGCATCATCTGCAAATAGCATATTGCTGAACTAAAAGGCTTTAATGTGTTAGAGCAGTGGCCAAAGAACTGGTCTCCATGGCAACTCTGTATTAAGTTTCCCTGCTACAACAATTGCGAGGACTATTCAATCACAACTCATTTGAGCTGAATTCTTCTGTATTTCTAAATGGCTCTCATAAATATTTCCACTTCCGACATTTGTTTTAGTTTTAGAAGAAAAGAAAAACACTGGAAAACAGAAGACTGAATGAAAGGCTGACTTTGGAAAGGTCAATATGAGTCCATTGTACATCCCCAGTTTAAACTAAGAAAAAAAATTTAAAGAGTGTAATTATGTTAAAATGTTAGATACAGCACCTACCCACAAAGCACCAGCAGAGCCCATTAGGTGTATTGCTACAAAGATTTTGTCAGATCAGTTATTCATCTCTGAACTTTCATCACCTATCTGGGGGGCAGAGTCTTCTTAAAGAGCAAAAATACTTTTTTCTCTTATCACTGAGTGTCTGTACCCACCTGTGGATGTCAGCTTTCTTATCGTATACAAACAAAGCCATCTCTCAGGTTGATCGGCGCAGTGTCTAGCAGGGGTTCATCAGCTGGTAAGTAAAGGGAGTATCTACAAAGTGGAAAACATCTGGTTCAACTACCTTCTGTGCAGCACCTGTTTCTATTAGGGGCTTCTCCTAAAAGCTTTCAAGTCCATTTGTAACTGGGTATCCAGACATACTCTTCTTTTTCACCTGTGGGCTGAGAACTAAACTAGAACTCTTTGCTGGTCAGTTTTAGAAGTATTTTGACTGGTGTGAATACTCATATATTTGATTCCTGCGCTGAATTACTGCAACATGTAAGCAGGGAAAGAAACTACACATTGCTGAGAAACCTCTGTCTGATACAAGTGCAACTGCCCACCAGCTGAGGCCACCATGAGCATATCCCAGCATGGCTCCAATCTCTGCACTGACTTCCCATTAAAAATGGGCAAATGTGCGGCACAATCCCAGCTAATTGGACTCAGTCACGGGATTGATCTTTACAGTCTCGGTGATCTCCTCTCTGTCCATGACTATTGCTTTCTGTAGCTGCTCCTTCCCACTGGAACCATAAGCCAATGGTTGACAGACACAAACCTGCCACAATGAGGACAAGACTTTACAGAATATCAGGTGGATTTTGGAAATAATTTCTGAAGGAAATGAAAGTAGACACTGGACTTCAATACTTTTAGAAATCCTGTTGCCTTCCACATTTCTTAAAATCAGTCACTTGAAACTGAAAAAAATAACTGACCACTGTCTATAAAAAAAGCAATATATAGAGGAAGAAAAAATTACTCCTGAATATTACCTGAGTGGCTCAAACATACAGAAGCCTTGAAAGAGACTCTACAAAGTCAGTCATATAGGTGTATATTGTAACCTCCTGCAAAACGCCTGTTGCAATTTCAGTAGTCCCTGTTTCTCAAAGCCCAAGGCTTTGGAGAAAGAGCTGAAATGAGACCTCCAAGTTTTACTTATTTTCTGTATTAGTAAAAATACTACAATAACATACTTCTACTTTTTGAGGAATAAAGCACCTGCCCCTTCTTATGCAGGTGCACAATGCCTGTAACAATGATAAATGAATTACTTAAAAGAGTCTACAACTGCTACCACAGCCCCAACAATTAGCACAAATATTTATGAAATTGAGGGCTACTAAATCTACTGACTAGTAGATTTAGTCCTGAGGTTAAAACCATACATTCACCCAAATTAATTTAAAATGAGAATCAGGTTAGAACAAAAGATCTGAGAGTTTTAAATCTATTCCAAGTTTTAGTGCTTTGCTTACAAAACACACAGGCAGGAGAATGGTTTGTGGTTTCAGGTTTCCATTAAAATACTTAGCACATATCCATTTATGCTTATTAAAAAACCCACACACTTTAATCTGACCATCTCTAAAAGACATAGGTGGGATGTTTTTAGTTTCCAGGCCACATCTAATTATTTTAATGAATTGATACTACGAAGTAACAACAACAACAACATCCTGAAACCACATGAAATTAAAATCTGAGTCTGAGTCATTCTGCTTATCGTTACTGATCTTACCAGTCATTATATGTATTTCTCCTTAATCCTTCTTTCCTGTAATATCTTAAGGTTTGACTGCAAAACGGGGGCAAAGTCATTTAAAAACATGAGACATCAAATGAATGTGTGCAGGTAAAATGTCTTATAACAATGAAGTGTCCATTTATTTTAAAAGCAGCAAGGTTTAATGGAACATTACTGAAGCTTTTAATCTTTCCTCAAGATATTTTAGGCCTTTTCTCCTGGGAGCCTTTTCTGCAGGGATCCCAGAGCTAAACTGCAGTCAAGCTGCTATTTCAGAAAGGGTTGGGGTAGTTCATACTTAAATTAAATTGCAGAACCCTCACAGCAGTAAATTACAGTTGCAAAAAAAAAAAAAAAAAAAAACAAACCCAAAACAACCATCAATCTTTACATAAAAATCTTTAATCTCTTTCATTAGAAGATTACAGGTTTAATCACAATAAGTTGTGGCAGGGTCAAATCCCATTTCCACTGGAGTTAAAATGACTTCAGATTCACCAAAATTTTGCCATGAGTATCAGCCCAATACATTTCAGTAAGGTTCTTTACCTCAAAATCTCCATGATTTAAAAATTCCTTCCTAATAAGAAGAATTTATTAGCTTGCATCCACTGGCTCAGTAAGTATGGCTACATGGTATTTGAGTCAGAAGTGAATCACATTCTTAGAAAACAGCCCCATGAAAGACAGTGTTTGGAAAAGCTTAATTAAACATATCCATTGTCTACTTTGTGTTGGAGACGCAGGTTCATAAATTGAGCAAAAGCACCTCCTTTCTCTACTTATTAGCTCCTAGGAAGCAGCACCTTTGCTGAGGAAGTGTGCTGTGCTTATGCTAGTTGGCTCAGCTAAAGCCCAGAACCTTTCCCAGACACTGGAACACAATTACATGTACTAATAAATTGCTGGAATGGTCCTTGGCACACTACTTCTTTGCCAGCTAACAATTTCCCAGATAGTTCCTGGGAACAGTTCAAGAGGCAGAGCTTCCCCAGAGCCATTCTCAGGAGGTACCTTGGAGGTGTTTAGCTGCAGGGATTCAGGCTGTACCGCTCCCTTGGCCACTGTACCCAGGGCTGTTCTCAAGTAAGCTTCATTTACTAATACAGATGTGGCCTTTAAGGCTACTTAAAGAAGATGGTTACCATGGCAGGTCATTGCATTGAACCAGCCCAGTCACTCTGACCGCTGCAGAGTGCTGCGTCTCCTGGAGGACTCCTCTTTCTTGCTTCAAGCACAAGAAGACTCTTCAGAAAACCAGGTCCAAGAGTATCCCCTTCAGTTCTTGGCTGGGGTCCCTAGGGTCATGTCAATAAATCAGAACTCCACATTCCCATGGACTCTAACTAGAGAAATGTCCAATCTTTTGTGAGAATACTCTGAAAACCAGACCATTGTGTTTACAGCTGAGTCCCACAGCCAGCTAAGTATCATATTCTTCCTTACAAAGGGTCGCTGTTACCCTATCCCTCTTACTTCTACTGCAGAAATATTCCTAATTCCAGAGTTTCCACTTAATTTAGTAAGACTATCAGACAGTGAACTCAGTAACACTTCTTCTATAAACAAGAACATACAGTGAAAGAGCACCGTAGCATAAATTATAACATTCAGAGTATTCTATTTTTTAAATAAGCAAGTGAAATATCTCATTTATAGCTAGATGATATAAGATCTTTCATCATTATTCATGTTTTTTAAAAATATTGCTATGGATGTCTCTTTGGGGTAAACTGCCAGTACAGCACAAGCTGAGTATTCTCCAAGCAGTTTCAAATAAAAGTTCTTTCTTCTGTGATACAAGTGACTAGTTAATCAGCTGAAGTCAACACATCTAGAATATTTGCTAAGCTTAATGAACAGTGCTTTTTAGGAACTATTATTTTAATCACTAGGTCGCTCTGAAAGCAATTCGCTACAAAGCCAGTAAATACAGTTACACAAATAACTACGATGTGAATTAATACATAACATCCACAAACGCAATTTGGATTTGAACACTACGATGTAATTCAAACACACTGGGAAGTTACCTAAACTCAATAAAGGAGTGTATTTTTGCAGCTTCATTTTTACTTCAGTCTCTCTCATCTGCTAAAGCCTTCTGTAATTTGAAAATGTACTTCATGATTAGAATACTGTAAATTACAGACCTTAAATGGTAAAAACAGCACTTCCAAATGCCCTTGTAATTCTGTAGATCATATGCTTAACATTCTCATTTTCTTTTCTGAGTGAGGAAAGTCCAAAATAAAAAACTATTTAAAGATCATTGCTCAAAATCTCAAAATAATTAAGAAAGTGATCAGAACCTCTTATGTTCTTGAGTGCATGTGTACATATGTGTGTATACACATAAGTACATACTCATACAAGACTTTTTGAAGTTATCAAAATGCTTGAGCTTTCATGCAATAATGAATAAGCAGTTACTATGACTATAAGGTCTCAGAGGATTGAAGACACAGACTATTTTCGGCTGCAGGGGAAGTCAGTAGAGGAGGGAACTTACACATTTCAGAAGAGAATGTGGCCACTTCAAAGCCTGTTGCAGTCAGAAAAAATTAAGATCCATACCTTTTTTTTCATACAACACTTCAAAAATGAAAAAGGAACAAGGAAACATGAAAGCACTTTTAGATGTTATGGGCGAGCTTTTAAGACCCCGAGAAATACTCAGGTTATCTACTTAACAGTTGTTTTACATCCCTGTGGTAAATACTGTGATCAAGGAGGAGCTGTTGCATTGCGTGTTTATTGGTCACGAAACACTTAGATGAGACCTCATCTAAACATCTCTAGAGAGTAACAATCCAAGGTGATGTGGGTATTGGGATGCCTGATGCAGAAGTGCCCCACCACCTTCCTCAGGGCAGCTGGGCTCAAGGGGGAGCAGAAGGAGGTCAGAAGCCCTGCAGCCAGAGCTACTTGGGACCTACTGCCTCTCACAGAGGTTGCTAATTTGGGTATGCTATCATGATACCGTGGTTAAACGGCTTCCAATGCCAAAGTGGTCTGTGTTGAAGCACAGGACAGGTAAATACATTACTGTTATCTGTACCATCATGGTAGACATATACAGATTTCACTATGTAAAGACTAATGCATGGATGCTTTAGCCTTTCCCAGCATGTGAACCATCCTCTAACCAGGTTTACTGGAAGGAGAGTCTTCGTTCTGTTGAAAATCTTCCTCTCTTCCCAATTAACAGCTCAGTGAAAGACATGTTTATAAAAGGGATTAACAGTAATATAGACTGAGGAGTCCACTTTAGTTTCTGTGTGGGTATATGCACATAAACAGTCACAGCTCAGACAACATCTAGATGACCTTATTTTTACAGCTTGAATTAGTCCAGAGACCAATTTAATTTAAGCTTTGTATACTCCTTCCACAAGCATTCTAACTTTGAGTTCATTATTGCTTTTTTCAGTTTCGTTTAACCAGTAAACAAAAATCACCAAAAAAGATAAAGAAATAGAGTATTCTTCGTGCAAAATAATTTTTTTAATACAAATAGAATTTAATTAAATCAGATTCTAATCCAGCTATTTAGTGTTCAAACTGTGCTCAGACAGCCCTAAAAAGTATTTGTTCCATAGTCTGGATATCCATTTAAAAGCATATTATAAATCATTTCATTTTGCTTGTCTTCTAACAGTAATAATTATAAAACCAGAACACATTTTTCTAGCAGCTATTAATAATCTTCAGGAAAAGTGAGAATGATTATCCCCATTTTACAGGTGGGGAAACCTATTTCCCATTTCGTTAATGATCCCCTCTTTCTTTGCACTTCATTAAGTCATTCACAGCAGTATAAAAGGAATTTAAAATAGCGTCATTTTAGTGTTCGTAGCATGCGTAGTTTTTCATCATTTTGCCTTGGAATTATTTGCCCTTCAGTGCAGTGTTGGATTATCTTTGAGGATGAAAATACTGAGGTTTATTAAGGATATTCACATCTACATGGGACTAAATACTACTCAAGTAGAAACCCTCCACCGAGTAAAGTCATAGGGAGAAATCCTTACTTTCACGAATGGCAAGGAATGGAATGCCAGCTATTTAATTCATAAGACTTCAGAAAGTGAGTGAATGAGAAAAGCAACTTGTGTTATGCCTCAGAATACTTTACATTTTAAAATCTACCTCTTAAATTTTTCCAAACTTGTAACTTAGTGTCTATAGATAGCAGACCAGCTAGAGAAAGCGTAGTGCTCAGCTGATTGCCCTCTTACAAAAAGTACAAGGTCTCTCCTGGATTCTGCACATACACGGATATGCATCAATTCCAGGAAACATTATCTTCAAATGATGTCTGAATCACAAGATAAATAAGCTGTTCACCAATTGAACTCTCTGGTTATTTTAGCTCTTTTAAACAACTGAAATTGCTACCATAACCATTGTAACTGCAGCTAGTTTCTGTGTTATTTCTTTGAGTGACAGTTGTAAAAATGTCATAGTGACCTTGAAAACAACTAGTGTGGGAGCACTGTGGAAGGGAAGACGCTAAAACACAGTGACTGTTTTGGACGGCTCCGTGGCAGACGTAGTCATGTTGCCATGCTGCTATTTACAGCTGGAAGGGGGGTGATGTTAGGTTTGCCTTAAAGCCTCACTCACTTGGATGGCCAACAAGATGTAGCAGAAGGGTCAAGTGCTGCGCAGACAACGGGAGACTTTGGTTTCAGTGGAGTGTGTTAAGGAATACAGCCCAGCCTGTGGGCAGGACGGCAGCACGGACGCCTCTGGAGCACCTGGACGTTACAACTCCTGCCAGACTGCCTTGGTGGCTCTGCCCACCGTCCAGTCTGCTCCCACTTCACTGCCCTTCTCAAAATCTGCTTCCTGTACCCCTCCAGCAATTCCCTCTTTTATACTAAAGGTTTTTTTTAAAAAGTAAGACAACGGAAAAATATTTATTTTCTGTTTTAGAATTACATTCTGTATCAGCTGTCCCACTTTCAGGCATACTGTGTCATGTTTAGACAATAAACCATCTGGGGAAGAGACTGCGTTTATGGTCTTCATACAGTATTTTGCACACCTAGGGCACTTTATACAAAACTCACAAAAGCTTTGTTGTTAACATAGACTGCTGATGTGACAGGCTGGTAGGACAGCTGCATATGACATAAACACCTACTTGTTTTTTTTTTATTTAATAAAGCTCTAGTTTTGAGATGTCACATTTCATTCCTTCAACATGAGGGTGGTGTGCTTATTCTCAACAGGAAGAATTTAGCGATAAGAGTATAATTTTTATTTTTATGTGTTTTAATGCCACAATATGGAAGTCCATATTTAATTAGATTATATCTCTTTTTTGCCATTTCTTTCCCATTCTAAACATTCTGAAATTGTATACATCTAGATATTGCTGGTTTTGACAACACTTCGCATTCTTAGAGGCTTCTCAATTACTACCAGAAAGGATTACCCCACAGTCAACATTACAAAAGCCCTGTGGCAGGAAAAGTAAGGCTAATTAACTTGAACTTAGGTCATACAGTGAGAACAAACTCCTCTTGGAAAAGGGAATATCTTCTATAAAGTCACAATGTAATGCAAAGAACGTGTTGGCAACAGGAGTGAAAACACCTATCTGTGTGATTAGTTTCTTGGCTGCTGTTTCTACGATTGTGTAGTGCAGGTCCAGCCGCAAATGTGTAGATTGATGAGTATCATTAGTAAGAAATCAGCATAGTAAAAATCTCTGACAAGTACCGATAGTTTAAATCCAGCTGATATAGTGCAAATTACCTTTCTAGAGCACTTCTCTGAATACATTTATAATCCATTATAATTGTAATTATAATGTTAGTATTTGTTATGTAATTCTATCTCTGAACTGTAATTTCATCATCTCTTAGGAATTAGTATGACAAGTGTTTTCCAGAAGAGAAATAGTACATGTGTTAGACAGCATTTTTTAGTCTGCCACATCACTGGTGAAGAATTTATTGCTTCCCTAAGCATCACAAGAAAAATTTCCACATATTTCCACACAGGACCTCGTAAATGGAAGCAAGAGCTTGCTCATACCTGCCATCTGTTCTGCAAGTAGAAATCCTCTTAGTGGATGGAGATACTATCTTTTCTCTTAACCCATAAGTATCTCACTGTGTCAAATTAGTCTGTCTGGACCTACTCAGAAGAAATATTAGTTTCTAAGGCCAGTTCCTCTTACAATATATCACTATTACCTCTCCAAGCAAGAACATTGTGGAGTCACAGAAAACTTTCTTTCTGCATGAGGAAAGTCTGAAGAGTTAGGAAGGAAAAATAGAGAAAGAAAGAGAAATTCAGATTGGGAGTAAGATGAGCAAGGGCTATCTGAGGAACATTGAGCATAAAAACGGATTGTGATAGACAAAAGAAGAAGAGGCGATATATTGAAAAAAACAGAGAAAGAAGAAATAAGGAGAAAAATTAGATTTAAAAAAGGAAAATACAATGTAGATAGCTAGAATATTACATTTTTAAAAAGAAGTTAACGAAAAAGAGGGCAAGACATCTATTTTATGTCACTTTCCACCTGTTTCATAATCTCTCTTTTATTCTATCAGTCAAGCACTTAACCAAATTTCTAGTTGCTGAAAAAAAATTGCCTTCCAGTCTCAGTTAATTCAGATTTTTTTTTTTTTTTTTTTACATTCCATTTGGTTAAATTGTCCTCTTTAAATTGGAGGTTGGTAAAAAAGTGCATTACCAATCATGCAAAAAACATCGTTCTGATTTGAAAGTTTTTTGTCCAGGTCATAATCATTTTTCTGAAAAATACTTTGAAAATATTCAGAAAAAAATACTAAATTTTCTAGCTAGTAATGAAATGAAAAGAGTTTTATATTTAAATTAGTTCTTAATTCTAGTATATAGTACTCTGTCATTAGCATTCAGTGTTTAATCCTTGTATTCAGTGCTTCAGTAAACTATTTTCAAAGAAACTAAAGCCTCTGAGGATTAGCATTTGAACATCACCCTCTTCCCATTTTATTCTTCTTCACCTTTCACCCACTCTGACTCTGCAACTTAAAAACAGAATCAAGCATTTCCTTGCCTTCCACAGTTTTCCACCAGACATTGCAAAAATGCCTTTTTATCCTTTTGCTACTGTTAAGAATTAGGATTAAAAGATACAAAAGGACATTTCAGATATTTTTGTGAATTTGTGAGTTGAGGTCTCTTTCTAAGTCACTGTATGCTCATATCAGTTGCAAACATTCTGGAGCAGAAGATGTAAGAAGCCCCAAGGGACTATTTATAGACTTACTTATTAACTACGTGGTGGTTTGAAGCCACATTTTAACCCAAGTAGCCTAGTTCCAGTTAGTTATTTATTCATATAAATCCTAATCATGTTTGAATTGTACTGAGGAAAATGTCTTAATTAAACTTGTTACAATGAGTTCCATGGGCTATTTTTATACCACACAAATAACTATTTTCTATCATCAGGCTTATTTTTATAGCCTTTTTTATTGTCACTGAATATATTACTTTTCTTGTTCTATAACAATGCTATGCTCTGCATAGCAGTACTAATCTATACTGTTTTACAAATCCAGTAATTTGTAGCCTCTAATTGGGATATTTATATAACTATGGACAGCTTTGTACATAAGTACTTTATCATCTTTAATGTACTTTTTGTTAAGCTCCTGGAAGTGTTACGTGTGGAAGTACTACAGAAGGAGAACCAAGATGCAAAGTTTATATATACACCATGTCAATCCATGTTGGGAAATTGAAGACACTTGCAGCCGTTCTCGGGCACTGCAGCCATGCAGACAAAACCAGTTTGTGCTCGTATTTTTAAACAGGAGTCCCACAAAACCTGATTTTTAGAAATGGTCCTCTGCCCGTACTCACTCCTAAAGCAAACCCCAGAGATGTTTAGGAAACCGCTGGTTAGCACAGACCAGAAGCACCACAGGGAATGCTCAAACAATGCAATAAGTTAAGTGATTTTTTAAATTTTTTTGGCCCTAATCCTGTTTAAAGTTTGCTTGTACAGCTTTAGCTGAAGAGAGTAGGTTCTGCTCTTCACCTTGGACAGAAGGACAGCATTTTATCCAAGACTACCAATTCAATAAAGCTAATTTGAGAGAACAAATGATGAAAAGCAGTCTGTTGCTGCTGTTAAGAAAAATTCTCATTTGCCCTTGTGACAATGGGCATGAGCCCTGCAAGAAACACAAAAAAAGGCAGCTGGACCTAATTGCTAAAATGAGTGCAGGCAAAAGAATTGGCTGGGAAATAAGGAGAAAGGGAGGGTGTTATTGCCTTCTCTCTAGTTTAAAAGCCTCCCAGTATAGGAAGGGTGAGCTGTTGAAGTGAGAGCAGCTATTTCCTTCAGAAAGAGTTTAAATGCTTTGGCTGGAGCCACATCAAGTTCCTTGATTTTAATGAGGTTAATACAGCAGAGCCGAGTTGCTGCATTCTTCTTTTTTTTGCTGGAAAGACACATTTCTGAAGTACAAACATCAAAAACTGAGGTATTCAGTGAGCCAGCTAGCAGGAAGCAAGACCAGCCTACACCACAAAGTTTTTAACTCTTACAATAATTACAACCTGTCTTGGTTTTATTCTGATCTTGACTATAAGCAGATTCAAGTTAAGGGTACACTTCTCTTTTCTTAAAAACAAAGGTAAAATCTATCTTAAGTAAATCAGTAGCTACACTGAAATCTGGACCTAGGACCCTAGCCACTTGGCTATTGATGTTGTGTCAATGCATATATATTCCTTGAATAAATTATTCTAAACATCTGCTGCTTCATAAGGAAGAAGCTTTTTCTTTCCTCTGAGTGTATTTTGATATGTTACATGGGACAGACTGGTAATACTCAGGATACATTACAACTGAATCCACTCCAATATTATTCATTTACCATAAAGGTCAAACATTACTCTCATAGGTTAGATGTTTACCTTATAAATGACAGGAATGACAGGGAGGATCCTGGAAAATGATGTCAGCAAGACCTGGAGCAGGCCCAACAAAACCAGACAAGTTAATTAAGTTAATTTAGAGAGAACATCAAGAACCCTGCTACAGAGCAGCTCTTTAGCTGTCAACAATCAGTCATGTTACGATCACAGTACTGCTCTAGGTAGAAAGGTAACCTCAAAGCTATATTATCAATGGAAAGGCACCTACTAACTTCAGTCATTTTTGGATCACCACTTTAAGTAAGACAGACTAGAAACACAAGAAGTTGCTCCATGTATTGACCATTTGTACCTCATTTTAAAATGTCCCAGCTCCCACTAAATGTGATGCCTTGAGAACATGAAATCTAGACCAAGATTATCTACACAGAGACAGATTAATCACAGCTCCAATAAAAAATAAAATAGATATTTCTCTTTAGTAGAGAAGCAAGGAGCAGCAGGACAGCTATGGACTTCATCTAAAAGCTACGACTTATTAAAAGGTTTGGTATAGACATAGGCCATATTCATTCCCATTCTGCTATCGAGTTTTACTCTGAAACTGCCAATCAAAAGAGATAAGCCAAAGTAACCTGTCTAGAGCACATGGATAATTTCAGTAAACGCACTAATGATACAAAAAAGACACTTCTACTCTGGGAGTATATGGGCACATTCATGCAGAGTCACAAAGAATAAAAATACATTCCAATTACTTTTTTTTAAGGTGAATTTATCCAAGATATATTTCATTTGGGCTTTCAACACTAATAAGGCCATATACCCTGTGCTGCACAACTGGGACTTGGCAATATGCTATATTGCCATCTGGTTTTGTTTATCACGGATTTTAACTATTAAACATTTATTAAAGACCTTCTTGGTTAAGCCATTCCTCAATAATTGTGGTTATTATTTATTAATCGCAATACATCTACATAATTAGTTAGGGCCTCCTTCTGGTATCCTTACTCACACTGAGTAATAACTTACTCCATGATCTACCCCAATAAAACAAACCACAAATCTGGCTAGCGCTCATCACAAATTTGGGAAGCCAAACCGGTTTTCCTGCGGCATTTGCACCGTGTTTATTAAGTTAAACGGTCACAGGCATGCACATGCGCATGCGTGTGTTTCAGTTATCTGAAGAGTTGTGTGAGGTCCTGCTTAATATACTTTATCTGGCATCTTGCTCAATACCTACTGCTGTCTTTGGTTAGTTTTTAAAGCAGACTAAGATTCATAGCATTTTTTTTTAGACAGAAGGTTACAATTTTGTATAATTTGGAGATCTGAACATTGGATGGCACACTTGATTTAATCATCCCAAACTGAAGAGCACAACCTGACATTAAGATACATCTTAACCAGTTTCAAGGAAATTGTTATCAGGCCCCTCAATACGGAAATCAAGTATGCCACCAAAAAACTGTGCCAGTTTGACAATATAGTCAGAAGCCGAATAGCCTTCAAAGATGCTTTTTCACAGTACACATGAGCCAATGAAAATAAGGACAACAATGTGTGTACTTAGGAGGAAGGGAGCCTGACATTGCACAGATAATCAAGGAAGAAATTATTTTGAGAAAACAGCATGTAACACAATTAAGAGCCCTTGAGAAACAAGACATCAGGTCTCTGCTTGCCATTTGTGAATGAGGAAGACATGCCGCAGTTCTAATGAGTTTGATCCAGACGAGAGATTAAATAACCTGTTTTCTTACCTCAGGCGGGGAAAACTGTAAAGGCCAGAACATTTCAACATGTTTACAACATATTGAATTTGTGTTGTCATATACAGATGAGAACCTGAGGCATTAGAAAAAAGGCAAAAGTAAGTTTCTTTTAGTTGACAATGATGAAAACGATGCTAAGGGTCTTTTTTTATTATTATTATTATTATTATTATTAACTGATTTTGTTAGTTTTAGCATTGGCTCAGTAATTCCCATCTCAACAGAGCTTATAAAATCCAGCAAGAAAACATTTTAAAGGAATAAATATGTAATTGAGCTAGATTCCTTTGATTTGTACATATTATTAATATGTATATAGCCAGAGACTGAGGAAGAGGCATGGACACAAAATTGAGCTTGGAGAGGGTTTTTGGTACTTTCTACAAAGCGCAGTAGCTGGAACTTTGTATGTAGAAGAACTACAACCCTTGATCAAGGGGTTTCTTAGGTGGAAATTTATTTAGCAGAAGCATTCTTGAATTAGAAAAGGTAGATGCTGAGAAAAATAGCTTGTCCTTTAAAATGTCCTTTTGTTTCTAGAGGTAAAATTAATTTTCCTCTTTTTTCATATTTCACTTGGTCATTATTCAAAACCACTGTATGTGCTGTAGTATGATTAGAAGCTAAGCTTTCCTGTTGCGATTAACACAGATGGCAAAAGCAAAAACAAAAAAAAAACAAACAAAACACTCAAGGGCTGTAAGCACACTTTCAGTGTATTTTAATTCATTTTCACCGGACAAAGAAGTCTTAATTACAAGGCTAAGAAATTTTGTCTCAACAGAGCAGAATATCCCAATACTCTAACTAAATCAAGTTATGGCAGTAGATTAAAAAGTATAGTATAAAAATACTGCAGCCAGACACAACGAAAACAATCTCTCTTTGACTCTCAGTCAATTGTGACGCACTTCTGTGATATGCATTTCTCTAACAAGATTCTTGTTCTCATTAAGCAACCTAACCATGTAAATACCATTGGCCCTTTACAAAAAAAAAAGGAAAGAGAATTTTTGGAAGGAAAGTTGTGCACAACTTCATACTGGTTTTTTTCAAGCATTATCTAGGCATTCTTTTCCTTCAGTCTTTCATTTTAGTTTCTACTAGCCATAACAAAGAACCATTCAATTACAGGATAGCTAATAAGAAATTGAACTTTGAAGTTCTATTGTAGCCTCTAAAATGGTATCTCATACTTTAATGACTACATGCAAGTCTAGTAGCTGCTGAGCATCTCTATGGGCAAGATTTCTGCAATCCCTTCTTCTCAATAATCTCTCAGGCTTGGCCAATGCACTACAACTTTCAGTCAAGCATGCTGGCTAGCATTATTGGTAATGCAGTTGGGTTTCACTCAATCGTATTTTATTTTGTGGAAAAGGGCATAAGAATTGAACGAATTCCAGCTCATGGGATTTTTAGCAACCCACAAGGAATGAGGCTGTTTAGCTTTAAATGCTCAGTGTTTCAATTTTACAGCACACACAAGAAGAATGTCCCATTGTAGACAGTCCTGGTCTTGCATCCCGATCAGCCATAACATAACTTAGGCCAAGACTTTTTGAACCAGGCTGATCTCATTTAACTTCAGAGGATGTAAAGTATTCAATCTACATCAGGCATTACAGTTTCCTCCCAGCAGTGCAAAGAAAAAGATGTGCATGTCCAGAGAGAGGCTTACTTTATTCTGAAAGAGATTTCTAGGAGAGGTGGTAATGATACCACCTGACCTTGTGCTCCTGATGCCTGCAGTGGTACTGGCTGACTGCAAATGGAGCTTAGCCTTTTGCAGAGCTTTGGATAGCTAGAATAAGGTAAAATGGATTTATCCATGCTAGGTGGTCATGCCTCTGGACAAGGTGGACATTGCTAGATGCAAAAAGCAGCCCAGACTGTGCAAGTTGTCAGAGAAGAATCCTCTCTCAGGAGCTAGTCCATATTGAAGCCCATGCCACTGGGGCCATGCTAAGTGACCCATGCAGTGTACACCTTGTCTAGTTTTCAAAGGCGACCTGTATATGTTGTCTTGAGCTCCAGCTATGTCAGTGACAGCAGTCCAGAAGGCTACATGAGTACCAAAACCATTTAGGGACCTACCTCTTTATGCTTTAATTGTTCACCTCACAAAAGCAGAGTAGCCCTCCCCTTTTTTAATGAATGTTCCAAATACTAAAATGTAAATAAATTAGACTTCAGGAGATGCAGTAATTAGAGTAATAACATAGTAGTAATAATGTCAAAAAAATCCAGCTTTTGTTAAAACATCTTTATAGACAGATGTTTCAAGGAAACAAGATTTTGTACCATTCCTAGGCGTGTTTGTCAAAATTAAATAAAAGCTGTCTACAATATAAATTACAAAAGTTTTTTCACTTATATATGTGTTATTTGCTGCAAGTATTTATTTTAATGATACTTTTTCTTTTCTAGGGAAGCTTTTTAACATCTTATTTAGGAAGCATGCTCTGAAATGTCATGATCATTTAATTTTTACAGAAGAAGAGAAAAAAAGAATACTACAGTAAGCTTTGTGTTTGTAGCTAAAATTTGAAAGCATGGGATGTTTTTGCTTTCTATTGTATAAGAAATTCTTGAAATCATGCAATTAAAGACTATATTGTAATGCATATACACCAAGGGACAGAGTAAAGGCCACTTTTAACTTTGACATTTCCTGGCTTTGGGTGCACAATGCAACAACAGTAGAGTTTAGCAGTGAACATAAGAGTTTTTGTGTTTAATAAAGTATTTATAATTCAAGTCAGCAGTAACATCTTCTTAATTGTCTTATAGCCAGTTGTCATCAATGTTAAGCTAAAGATAGAACGATTTGTAACAGAAATGTGCTGCTGCAGTAAGAAGGAACATAAATTGTCCTTTGCCATAACTCCAATGAAGTACTTGACTGTGCAATACTCTATTCCGATTTGTTTCACCAGAGTAAGTAGTGCAGGAGTCTTCCCAAAAACAACAATTCTTTTTTTTTTTTTTTTTTTTTAAAAAAAAAAAGAAAGAGAAAATAATATGGAGATAAGTTTGGGCTATTCTTGAAGTGTCAATTTCTAGCTTGCTTCCGACTCAGAGTGGTTCTTAATACTTGAAGTGCCAGCCAAACCATCCCAGCTGATATACAATCAGTAAGCTAAAATGACTGCAGACTAATATCAAGACTAATAATTTAAAATCCACATTTACAATCAGGCTTGGGATAGCCTTGTGTTCAAATCAATTCACTTTTTGGCAATTATTTTTAAAAATGTGATCCTGTTTAGGGAAAAATTTAGGCCAATGTACCTTTCCTTTGTTGAACATTTGCATTTCTGGGCAAGTAATGTGAGTTATTTAGGAAAGGAAATAGGAATCTGACTCAAAAGGACCAGCAGAAAACAAAGGAACAATTCTTTAATGTATTATTGAAAAATTTACATAACGTGTTTGCCTACAACTATTAAAATAACATTTAGAAATTAGCAATTCTCCTAATACAAAACTGTTTTTCAAAAATGGATACCTAAGCATTGAGGGAATAAAAGAGGAACTGCTTTTTAGAAGAGAAGCTGAGCTGTGATCTGAAAGCCCCAGTTGTATCCTGTCTATATAGTTGATTAAAGCAAAATCTTAATTCTCAATGCACTTTATTTTAAGATTAGCGGTTTAGTGTTCATAGCTGTTTGTAAATATTAGTACATGCTCTTTCATTCTTCTCCCAGATAATGTAAAATTGAATCTGAACAATTAAAGGTTCATTTTAATAACACTTTTTTTTTGTTATCTCAGTTGTTTCTAAGCTTTTGCTAATGCAAAGTGAATGTTCTTGACGTGACATTTCCCCTAATGTATACCTGTTTCTAAGAGGCACCTGCTCAATTATTTGACATTATTTGATATTTTACTTAATATGAAAGAACATCTCTGCTGTCTACTGTCATGTTACATTGGGTACCATGTGTGAGAATTGGGAGTGATTTCTTCAGTTCTGCAAATATTTTGTCATGTTTCATTCTGCTTTTGAAAAGCATTATAAATTCTATAGGAAACACTAAAAATATAGGAAACACTTTGTAATGTTTTGTGTATGTGTGCAGAAACACATGCATGTACAGAAACTTAGTCCAAATTTGAAACACTAAGTCTGGGGTGAAGTCCAGTAAAATCAATAGTAATATATGCTTTTTTTTTTAAATTTCTTTGTAGCCAATCCTATGTAACTTATTCCATTACAAAATTGTTAGGTTCACATAAAGAGTGATCTTTTGTTTCTGTGTTGACATGCTGCTTAAGAATGGTAATTCCTATCACAAGATGTAAAAGGGTTACATCAGAATCTCCCAAACTGTGTAAATGATTATCCTGCTGTTCAGACCTCATAATAAATACCGCTGGCTCTCCACTGAGAGCATAAGCTAAACTGAATAAGGTCTCCATGGGGCACAATTCAGAACAGTAAGGATGCCTGACTCGATAAACAGCGGGTTGATTTAACAAAAGGGTGCATGAGATCAGAATGACAAATTAATTTTGGATAGGTGAAAAGTCATGCTTTTCTTTTTTTTTCAATCCCTTTACTTTAAGTATACAGAATCCTCACACAGATTTTGCCTTTTGAAACTTTACAAAATTTCATAGGTTTAAGGAAAAAAAGTCAAGATTACATTACAGCTGAAAATCTGTACTACCAGTGAGCATGTTATGATGAAAAGTAAAACTGTGTTCATGTAATAATTTTTCTTTCCATGCAATTTCATAGAAAACAAATACAGCATCAGGAGGTAGAAGGAAAATTTCTCAGTCCTAAAATCTGTTGTTTTGATCTGACAACTTTTGCCTGACAGTTTTGTATAGAAATATGAAAAATGTTGAGGTTCCATATGCTTAAATACAAAAATGGATCTTCAAGCAAAATAAAACGCTTTTGCATTAAAACCAAGCAACATTACTTTTTCCTTCTCCCCCATAAAGGAAGGCTATGCTTCAAGGGAGGTTCAGCATAAAGAAACATATAGCTTGTTTCTTTCCCTGGAAAATTCAGGAGACAATTATTTTACGTGTCTGCTCAGTTTTGTATATGAGTGTCTGCTTGTGGATTTGTGGATTTTATCTAAATAAGCAATAAAGTGAATAGCATTTACAGGACTCCTAGAAATAAGACCAAATGAAAAAAAAAAAAAATAGCCTGGGCTGCATTTTATCAGCTTATCTCAGCACATGGAAACTGACACACCTGTTCATAGGAAGCAGTCCTGTTCTGTATTACACCAGGTTTTAACCTCAATAATTTCAGTGCATAATCAAAAGTGCTGAACTCTCAGAAAGCATGTTTCTCTTCAGAAACAAAGTACTCTGCTAGCTTACACTTATGTTTGCAGAATGGTTTGGTCAGAGGATGTCTTTTGGACCTTTTCCAAAATGGCAGGATAAAAACCTCCCTAGAACTTCGGGCCGTTCTGTCACCTTTCTGCCATTACATTGCATACTGGCTCCTAGGGAGGACCTAGAGAAGCTAAGAGGCAGCCTCATCTCCCCTGTGTTTTAATACTGTCTGCCCCAACGTACGCAGGAGAGCTCTTTCCACCTGTAACCAATTCCCCAGTCATTTAAGGAACACAATTAAAACTGCGATGGGGAGAGCAAGGAAGAAGAATCCATTTCAAGCTCTCATGTACACTGCTGAATGCACCTTAGACCTACTGGGTACCATCCCTCCTCCTTCTGCAGCACAGCTGCACAGTTCTACTTTGCAGGGAAGGAATATCAAAAGCAGAAAAGACTCAAATATTAATTTCTACAGCAATCTCTCCCTAATACCCCACCCTCAAAAAGAGAAAGCCTGTGGAAGGCTACGTGGTTCTGTTCCAATCCACAATATCCTCTGAAATGGCAACTCACAAGCAGCCAGTATGGCAGGAGGTTCTCAAGAAGCAACAGAGGCAAAGGAAAAGGGACAGCCAAGTGAATCTTTAGTTCTTCCTCCACCTTTTCTAATATCCAAATGGAATATAAAGAGTCTGAAATCTCACGTGTTCAACTTAGAGACAGAAGAAATTATTTTCCCACTGAAAAAAAAAAAAATCAAATAAAATTGTAAACACTTACAAAGCAAAGAATCACTGCTGTTTATTCAAAAAGGCTTATGGAATAACACCAATATCTTCCTCAACCCTAAGGACCCCCTGCATTCCTTCGTCACAAACATTAGTGAGATAAGAAAAAGTCAATTACTTTAAGAGACAGGAGCCAGAATATTCTTGGCAATTACAGTAAAAGAACGCAAATTTATTTCAAGTGCACAATGTGATTGTATGATTTAATTGATGATAAATGAGACTTACATTATTTTGTCTTTAATGTATAATCATTTTATTTTTAGGCTGTTGGTAGGGAGGAAACACAACATTTCTGTAATGTCCCTTGTTCAATACAGTCACTGAAAAAGCAAATTTTGGCAGTGTCCAGCCCAGATTCTGGCAGCCCTCTTAAAGGCCAGCACAATTACTTTTAAAACTATCACAATATTTATTATTAACACCACCAAATTGATAATCACACTGGCTCTCTCACTGCTCAGTACCTCAAACCATGCCTTCTCAAAGGAAAAAAAAAGCTCTGAGCTCTGAGCTTGCACATGCCTGAAGGATTAGTGAGCAGGAGAGCCAAGTCTGAAACCTTGTCCTGCAGTCCAAGAGGCTTCAGCAATAATGCTACCTCCCTCTGCCAAATTAGGGTGGCAGTCCATTTAAACATAGTAATAGCCTGCAGGCTATTACTATGAACAGTGTGTTTCAAAGCTCTTTACAAAGGATTACCATTATCTGCATTTTACACACAGGAAACAAAAACATTTGGGAAGGAGATATTGTGTAGGGATGAGAAGAGAAGAAACATCACCCCCTTAATTATCATCTAATACATTTTCTGCTAGGCTAGACACTTGAAAGCTGCTGGAAGCCCACAAAAAAAATCAAACAGTGATTGAATGTTTTTAGCAAAGAGGCAGTTTCCAGCATATTCCAGAGCTGCAGAAGGACAAAAGTGTACGCCTTCCTATATTCAGGACAAAGATGAAGGATCAGATATCCAATGGATGTGAACAGATCCACTGGGTTTAGTAAATTTGTACTAATTTACCAATAAATTCAAATATTTTCTACAAAAGCTAAGGTGATGATAAGTTATAAAACTTCCTTTATATATAGTTTCTCCACAAAAGAGAAAAATTCTCCCCAAAATTCTCCCTGTTCTAAAGAAGACGTTTTTTTCAAGTATCGTTACTGAAAGTAAAATAGCAACTTCAAGGTAATAAACACCTTTCCAGAGATTAACTGCAGGTCTAACCTGAAGAAGAAAGCTAACAGTGAATACAACTTTCTCTTGAAAAAAATCTTGACAACACAAAACTTTTTGGTGCTGGCAACGTGACCTCAGAAGTCTTTTCCACCTCTAGCATCTGTGCTTTTGAGAATTTCCAAGGTAACCAGTACTTCAAATAGGCCACAGGAGCAAAGAGGAAGCTGAGTTTTTTCTTAGTTTCTTTTTCTGGGGGGTAGACTGAGCAAGATATCTCATTCCTCACTAACGTTTTTATTTTTCCATCTATTGATTTATTTTTTTTTAATCTAGAGAATGGCTTTAGAGTCTATTGACAAAGTTAAGCCAAAACTAAGATGCGAAGCACATTTTCTGTGCATCTCTTTAGCACCAAAGTATATGAACAGTAGTGCTTTTTGTTTCACTCCCTTTCCTCTTTCTGCTTTGCCTGAAAAATACAAGTATGTTTGTGGCATTATAGCTACCATAATGGAATATGACAGCACAGAGGCGGGAATGTCATTGTATTGCCATGGCAATAGACAAACAGTGTTTATTACTGGTAGTTTTAGGCTTTCACTCAAGCATTGGAAGCACTTTTTAGTTCTTTCTTCTTATGCAAACATATTTGAGTGATTTTTGGCCAGCTTCATCCTTGCTGGCTCAATGAGGTGCAAATTAAACAGCAGTTCTGTAGGCCAGGAAGGTCTCCCGCTTCACTCAGAAATAAATCAGCTTGCGATGACAGATTGCATTTCCACTGCCATCCCTTCCCTCAGTCATGGCAGGGGATGGTACCTTTGTATTCGATCCAAGCAGTATACGATCACACATTCATGGTCTTCCCACTCCTGAGTCATTCAGGTTTACGAAAGCTTAAAGCAGAGGTGAACTTAGTCCCTTCACTTAGCATGTCTGACAGCAGCATTAAAACCAGTGCTGTAACTTCTACAAAGTAGTACTTGGGCTAAGTTTTAATTGATACACTGTTCAAATCAAGACAGATGCTTATTTAACATAGTGGCATCTTAATTACTTGAACTTCTGAGTTGTCTATACGTATATTGATCCCACATAAATTATTTTCTTAAGTGAAATGTAAATTATCCCATAATTACAATTGTCAGGATTTATCATAAGAATTGGTATAGATGGAAGAGCCTTGAAAAAAAAAAAACCCTACTGTAAGGCAGTCAAATTAATTAGCAGGCCAAACAATGCCTGTGATTCCACTTAGATTCTGTAGCTAATATTCTCTTAAAACTAGTTTATCTTTTAGAAATGTTCCTCTTTTATTTTTATCAAAGCCAGCAAGGTTAATTATTGGGCATTTAACACCTATAAAGTTCTAGTTTTAAATGTTAACTAGAATAAATTGGTACTTTCAGTATCTCCTGTGACCTGAAGAAAAATACATAAATGAGAGAAGACACTGAAGCCACAAATATTCTTTTGTTGTCCTTGTTCTTTTGGCTCTTAAGGTAAATTTTGCCTGTATGTATGAAGTCCCGAAGAAAGGAATGTTACAGCATCACTTATGACAGAAACATTTAATCATGGGGCTGAAAAAAATCTCAGACATTTAGAAAGTGCCCGTGACCCCAGCCAGAGTGAATTGTATATCATACCTGACCAGTTTGTCCAGCCTGCTTTTAAAGTCTTCTGGCAATGAAGATTCACACCCTTCCCTGGGCAATCCATTCTAGTATTTAAAGGGCCTTAGCAAATTCTTTCTGGTACCTCATCTGAACCTCCTTTACTTGGGATCCATCTTATTTCAGCCACTGTGGAGACAGAGCACAGAAAACCCCCTTCTTCTCTGCAGCAGACTTTACATACAGAAGATTCTAACCACATTACTCCATAATGTTCTTTTCGATAGGCTAAACATCCCCATATCATTCACTCTTCCTCCATGTATTGCGCTTGTGTGTCAAGCTTTTGGTAGCAGGGGGGCTACAGAGGGGGCTTCTGTGAGAAGCTGCTAGAAGCTGCCAAAAGCTGCCCCCATGTCCGACAGAGACAGCCGGCTCCAAGATGGACCCGCCGCTGGCCAAGGCTAGCCTGTCACTGGCAGTGGTAGCGCCTCTGGGATAAGATGCTTAAGAAGGAGGAAAAACACGCTTTGCAACACCAGCAGGCAACAGCCAGAGGAGAGAAGGGAGAATACATGAGAGGAACAGCCCTGCAGATGCCAAGGTCAGTGAAGAAGGAGGGGAGCAGTAATGCTGCTCCTGGCTGAGGTTACCCTGCAGCCTGTGGTGATGACCATGGTGGAGCAGGTTGTCCCCCTGCAGCATAAGGAGGCCCATGGAGGAGCAGAGATCCACCTGCAGCCTGTGAAGGTCCCCACACCGGGGCAGGTGAATGCCTGAAGGAGGCTGTGGCCAGTGGAGGGCCCACGCTGGGGCAGACATTTCAGAGGGACTGCACCCTGTGGAAAAAAGACCTGCACTGGAGCAGTTTGTGAAGAACTGCAGTCCCTGGGAGGGAGCCACATTGGAAAAGTTCATGAAGGACTGTCTCCTGTGAGTGGGACCTCACACTGGAGCAGGGGAAGAGAGTGAGGAGGAAGGAGCAGCAGAGATAGTGAGTTATGAACTGATGCAACCCACATTCCCCATCCCCCTGTGCTGCTCAGGGAGAGGAGGTAAAGAAATCAAGAGTAAAGTTGAGCCTGGGAAGAAGGCAGGGGTAGGGGGAAGGTGTTTTAAGATTTGGTTTTATTTCTTATTATGCAACTCTGATTTGGTTGGCAATAAATTAAATTAATTTCCACAAGGCAAGTCCGTTTTGCCTGTGACAGTAATTGGTGAGTGATCTCTCTCTGTCCTTACCTCAACCCATGAGCCTGCTGTATTTTCCTGCCCTCGTCCAGTTGAGGATGGGGAGTGACAGAGTGGCTTGGTGGGCATCTGACATCCAGCCAAGGCCAACCCACCACACCCAACAACACCTTATGAAGTTTGAACTCATTGCTCTTTCTTGGACTCTTTCTAATACTTTGTCTATTTCTCGAAAAAAGTGCCCCAAACTGGGTACAACATGAGGCCCTACTAGATAATTGGATTAAATCTTTACTAAGATTTAAGAGTTCATTAATATGAGCAGTCACTCTTAGGAGATTTTGTATCTCTTCATCACAAGACTCTTCTTCTCCTTTTCTATGGATTTAATGAGTAAATAGCTCCAAATAATGCAGTGCAATATCTGGGTAACATCTGAAAATACACCATTGATACAGGATATGCTACAGTGCAAGCTGTTAACTAACGGGACTAAGTGTTAAAACCGAAATTTGCATAATGAGCCTAGACAAGCTTGACCTGTCTGAACAATAGATGGGCATCTATGGGATAACAAAATTAATTATATTAAGCCAGAAGAGTAGTAAAATCAGTTTATCAAGATCAAGTAGCAAAGATAAAATCAAGTTCTGTGTAGAACAGAACCTCTGGATGGATGTACTCACAGATGATGGGCAACACCCTAGTAACCTCTTTTCACACTAATGAGGCTAGAAAGCTTTAAACAACCCATTAAAAGTAAATATCCTAAAATTAAGCAGAGTAGCAATCCAAATAAGGAACTAGAAATGTTCCAAATAGGAACATCACTTTTAAGTATAGTCATAACTGAACAAAAAACTGCCTTTGTGGCACTGGAGACTGAAGCTCCCTAAAAGTGGTTGCAATTTATCAAGACTCTGATCCATTTTTCCACAATAAAGTCCTTAAATAACACACACTTGTTCATCATTTGCTATGTCTGCTGATTGGGCTTCACTGTGAAGCAAAAATTATTTAATGAAAATGCACTGCAAGGTTATTTCTCTGGTATGAGTCAGAGTCCTCCACCTCTGTCCTCAGCTACAGCAACCAATCTGACAGCTAAACCACACAAACAACTGTATATTCAATTCCAATAAACCACTTAATAAATCTAAATTGCAACTAAAGCATCAATTCACTCTTGAGATAACACATTTTGAGATGTTCAGAAGAGTCTGTATCAAAGAATAACTGTTTTAAGCTCTTTGCAAACTCTCAAGAAGGCAACATGTTGCATACCCTCAAAAGTAATAGCAGTTGTACCTTTGTTGAGAGTTTGGTAATTTTTTACAGGTCCTTTGTTCTTGATTGTTCTTGTCTTTCACTTGTACTCACTGGGAAACCTTGTGGTCACACAATCTACTAATGCAAAAAAGGTTTCCCCATTTTTAGCCTACCAGGTGCGTGTGCAGCTCTGAAAATGTTCCCCTCTGGGGATATTATAAGGCAATTGCTGTAATAAGCTCTATCTTTCATCAGCTGCTAAAAAGATTTCCACTCTGCTGGCTGCAGCATATTCACCTCTATGGAAAGGGCCCTTCAGAGCTGGTGTTAAGTGCAGACTTGTCTCTAGACTTCCAACCCAAGAGAGTGGCACATGGGATCGTGCAGACCTTTGGGAATAGTGGTAGCCCGGCAAGGGAGACGTCAGACAAATTTGTTAGTTCTGACAGTGTGGATGTGCCTATTCAGATGTCAAATGAGTGCTGGGGATAATCTGGTCTGCCCTGAGCACCACAGCACAAGTCTCATTGGGACACGGAGGAGGCACCCACTGCGCTCTGAGGCAGTGCATTATACCAACACCTCAGATCTAGACCATGACCCCTGATAAGTACCAGTCATGCTCAGCTGCAGCAATTTGATTTCTGCTAGGAGGCAGAGGTTAATAGCTGAATAAATTAGGGGTCAGTGTTTTGACACAATGCCAAGAACGATGGATCCTGTCTCTGGCTCCAATGCAGTGCCTTTGTCCTGCTCAGCTGCTACTTAAGGCACTGAAGCTGCTTTCACCGACTCGTAGTTCATCTAGAGCAAGATACTCTAAGATGTACAAGGTCTTAAAATCATACTCATCTGATCCTTGAAGGCCTCTAAGGCAGGAAAAGGGAATCCTTCTACCTCTCTCTTGGAACTTTCACTCCTGTAAGTCTGAGAATTGTACTCGTTTTGTTTATTAAGAAGAAAAGATTTATTTTAGCCAGAGAGAGTTCATCTACTTCACAGACACCTAACACTATTGGCATTTTTTAGGTCATCATTGGTGGAAATACCAGAAAAAAAGATAAAGAGGGAATTGGCAATTGGAAGGATATCACAAAGCATTAGAAACAGTATTTATTAGTTCTCAGCAGCTCTTTTTCTTCAAGGCCAGGTGAGTAAAAAGCCTCTGTAATTACTAACTACAAATGTTTACATGATCCAGGGAATTGCAAATTCCCTTTAATTGTTGATAGCAGTTCAGATACTTGAGGTAGAGGAAGTTGAACACGGAGGGAACAAGATCAGTCATTACAGCCAGTTCTCACTCTCTCATCCTTAGGGGAAACAAAGTGCTGTTAACACAGGGGCAGTAAAACAACAGTTTAGCTAAAAGCTAAAAACTTTCCAAAAGCTGAAAATAAAGTAGCATGTTGTGGTACCAAGCTCATTTGAAAAATTATTAAATAGCACCACAGGGTTCTACAGAGCAGATTATAATTCAGCTATGTATAACCAAGTGTTTTGGTCCACAGAACAAGTATACAGGCTCACCAGGCAAAATTTCATGTACGCAGTGAATTTATCTTCCTTGAAAATCCCCTTTGCACACGCAATTAGGTCATACTGCTGCCATTTGCGTTCTTCCCCTTGTAAACTGCTTGGAAGACAAAATCCCAGCTATGAACTACTAAAATCTCTTGAAAGCCTTAGTAAACCAAAAACCATGTAACTACTGAAAGGAAGTGTTCTGCCTCAGGAAGGTATCCTGCACTTAGAAAAGTGTATTACATTTTACACACGACAGAACAACAAACTGAAGCGCCTCTGAGCTGGGTCTTGCGAGAAAGCTAGGAGTCAGCATCAGTCACCAAAAGCAGGCCATAAATGTAGTTATGCTTGTTACCAGTACTGGGAATTTTATTACAATATTCATTAATCATTGTGTTTATCAGGGAGCTTATATCTACTTAACTCATGGCATCCTGGAAAAGGTTTCCTGAAGATCATTAAAACCTGAAATCCCAGGGGGATTAACATCAGCAAATCCCAGCCCCCTAGGTTTCAGGGATTGGTCTGAGGATTGATAGATGTCCTTTACATAGCCATTAGTGTTTCAGGCTTCCAGTTTCATGTACTAACAAAAATGGCCAGTACAGCCTTTTGTCAAAGTAAAAAAAAAGCAAAGTGTATTAGGAGACTGGTCGGGCCAGGCAGCGAGGCATTTGACCTTACACCTTTGTTTTCCTTCTGAAATGGCTTTGCTTTCCCCTAGCATTCAGTCATTGCCCAGGCCATCGGGTTTCTTTTATTCCTGTACAGCTCTTCCACTTACAGCCCTCTCTATATATAAAAATATATTTTTTCACACACACAAAGAAAGGGAGGTGTGAGAAAATTCCAGATAGTAGTAGGAAAAATGTGTAGCAAAGATTTCTAGAGGAAGCAGGAATAAATGAAGATGTCATACTACACTACAGTAAAGGCAAGGAGAGTAACAGACAGGCCTTCTGATCTAGGAAAACAGGAAGCCACATCTCAGATACATATGCATTTTTTCATTTAAAAGAATCACATGCCAATCATATTTTTTCAATGATGGCAACTACTGGTATGGGGTAGGGTGGGCAGGCTGCAGCATAAGTTCAGTAAGGGTGGATGCTCTCAGAGGAAGATAAATTGACAGAAATTTTCAATTTCTAGCACCACAAAATGACCAGGTAAGGAGGACTCCTCTGCAGTCCTCCTTTGAACACAAATATGACTAAGTAAACTAATGGGGTTATGGAGATACTAATATAGTACTCTTGAATCACAGTTCTGGAAAATAAAGTTCGCAAAATGGAAAGTACTGGGTCTTGTGGATTTTTTCCCCTCAAAGTAGACGTGTTAGAGCTCTGCAAAGTAGCACCTACAAGTAACACTGCTCAAACAAGAATGTGAGAAGACAAAGCTCCATCATAACTTGTAAGTAATTAATGATATTCACAATCATATGAAGGAATAAAATTTAAAAATATATGAAAACTAAAGAATCTTCCATTAAATACATATGATGCTCCCACAAGGAAGCACAAATCCTGATATGCTGGCTTTTTATCTATTTTGTTTTTATTAAAGCTTTCACAGGCACTATGGTTACTAGACTAGAAAGCAAATATTAATACATTAATAATTTTTTATACAGAATTGTAAAATACTTCCTGAAAAAAAATTATGTTGAAATTTGCATATTTTATATTTGCCAAAATCCTTGGGTTATAGATCAGCACACAAAAAATGAATCCCACAAAAGACAATATCCATTACATGTAGTTAGGGAGATCCTCACTGGATCATATACTGTCTAGTACATATACTGCCTGTCATCTGCACTTGGAAAAGAAAGGTGAAGAGTGAAAATCATTTGATCTTCTATGCCATTTTCCTGTATTCTCTCTACTAGGCTGACAAAATTCGAAGTACTGTGAGGATTCATTAAATATGTGCTATGCAGTATTATAACACATGAACACCATTTTTGCAGGATGTGGAGGGCTGCCAAGATGAGGCACATGGCGTACATGGACAAGCTGAAGGTAGGTTTGTTCAGCTTGGAGGAGAGGGGACTGAGGGGCAACCTTAGTGCTCTCTATCTGATTGGCAGACAAACTGTCCTTGAAGAGGCACAATGGAAGGATGCAAGGCAACAGACACAAGTCACAGGAAGGACAATTCTGTGAGGAAATAATCCCCTCCCAATAAGCAAAGCTGAACCCTGGAGTAGGTCCAGACAGGTGGTCTCTGTTCTTGGAGACATCTAAAACTCTTCTGGATATGGCTCTAGACAACCTGGTCCAACTGCAAAGGCGTTCTTTGAGCATGGGATTAGACCAGATGACCTCAGAGGTCATGTTCTGCAATGCCATAATAACTATGCAACCTAGAGAGGTACAGAGCCATTTGCACAAATGCAGCAGTTTTAGAGAAGGCCACAAAAATGGGAATATATAAGAGCAAATGACTGCATTTAATACTAAAAGTACCCTTGTCCATATTTCTCACTGTATTCAAAAAGCAAGAGATTCTGAAATGCTGATTTACAAATGAATCACATTTCTGAAGAATACACAAAGTAAGAAAATAGTTCAAACATTGATAATCTCTGATTTCTCTGGAACATAAAGTACAAGCAGAAATCCCTGATGGTTGACGTAGCAAACATGGGGGTGGAGAGAAACACTAATTATACATTAGCTCAGTTAAACTAATTCATGTGGGACTGCATCACATGAATTGATGAAATAAATGTTAGTATATGAAATTATGGAAGAACTAGTAAACATGTAATCATTGTAAACTCATGTCTCTGATAGGCCTGAATTTCTTAATGCTACAGTAAAAATGAGACTTTTTAGAGATTAGACCTGTCCAACCTGCAGATATCCTACGATTTATTTTCAACAGCAATTAAATTGACAGTAAAATCAGCAGAAAAAAAAAGAGTGTAAACATCAACTGCAAACAGAAGGCAGCCTCTAGGAACTTCCTGGAAAAGTGAAGTAACGATAAATCTGGGGGACAAAACGTAGTTTAATTATATAGAAAGACAAGTCAATAGAATCGAGGTGATTGAGTATACCAAAAGGGAAATAACTTGGATGTTAAAACAAAAGATAAAGAGATTCTGCTTCAAATCTTTACTTGGTGTAAATCTGACAGCTCTAGCAAAGCCAGGGGTAGATCATGGCTAGGGATCCAAACTTCACGATGTTTATTTTGGAAGAAAGTAAGGTATGGTTCATACCCCTCTTTTCACATTGAGCAATGTTTTGTTCTCAGAAAGTCCTCATAATTCCAATAAATTACTTGCAAAACAAAATAATATTCAAAGAGCTGAAACTTCAAAGTTCAGAAGAATTTAGCAAAAGTGAGCAAACATGATAGAGGAACGTCAGCTTTTGCGCCCATAAACAAAGCTGCTGCTCCTCTATATCCCTGAGGTGTAAAGAATGTGCTATACATGCTGTATATAATTCAAAACCTGTTAACACCTTTCTTTCACCTGGAAAGACAAAGACATATTTCTGCAACTTTGATAAATGCCATATTTTAGTAAATTAAATCAAAGCACATTGTCATAAACAGGTACTTTTAGGACAGGTAAGACGTATTACTATGAAAAAGTGCTTGTGTACATTGCTTATGTGATTATGCTTAATTGATAGAACTCACCCTCTTAGAGTGGTTTTAGTAATTTATTTCAAAATGTATTTACATAAAACACTAGTCATTCCATCAAGAGCTGTAGGTAAGCACTGAGGATATCAGCCAGCCTTGGTATTCAATGTGACATGTGTTCTCTCCTCCATAATTTCTCCTTTGTGACACTGAATAAATAACAGACCTGTAGTTTATGAAGGTACCATACAGAGGTTTTGTGATAATCTTGCAAATCTGATTACAGATTCTAAGTCTGGTTGTGTAATTTAGCTGGAATATCTTTTAGAAAGTCCTCATAGCCTGATTTTGAAATTTCGGGTAATGGACAATACATAACGTTTTTATTAAAATCTGCAACAGTCACTTACCTTCAGCTTAAGAAAAATTAATCTACACTTAAATAGGAACTGAATTTCAGCCTTTGAAGTAAGTCACTCCTTTGCTCTGGGTTTTCTTTCCCCCCTGCTGTGTCTTGTTCACTTAGCCCAGACTGAACCAACATGTTGCCTGCAAGCAACATTCATCCTGAGTGTTTCTTCTATCTCATCCACAATGACTTTTTTCCCCAAGAAAACAGCTCTTGTGCAGGTCCTTGTGCAGGGCCAGTGCAAACCAAGCTGCTACCTTATCCAAAGCAAAGGCAAGGCAGGAGACAGATTTTTGCCCATATAAGACTTAGAGTATCTGTTCTGAACCACCAACCACCACTATTATAGTCTAGTAAACATAACATCCTGAAGCAAGGGTTCAACCAATTCTAATAGAATTTTGGCAATGCCCAATTGACTAAAAGAAATTCAGGGAGATAGCTGAGATGACAAAACATTTCAAATCTTAGTAAATTAGGACCTTAGTAAATTAGCACAGCTGCTGCCAATGGAGAAAAAAATGTATGTCTAAGCAGGTGTAGAAAAAAATGGTAGGCGGGAGGAGAGAGCGCTTCACAAGTGATAATTAACTTGGTGCTATATCACAAACAGCATTGTAATTTTGTAATAGATCTGGAGAAAAAGGTAACGTGTAAAATCTTCTTGATAAGAATTTAAACACAAAGTTCAGCAAGAACTGAATCAGCAAAGGCAAGTCTCACTGAGCCAAACCTTACTGACACCTTGCTGTCTCCTAAACGGAGGTGACAAGCTGTCTGTCCCAGAGAGGACAGCAGGCCACGAGCTGAGGAAACGGGGCAGATGTGCTTAGATGTGACTACAGCCACGGGGTTCTAATCTCTCACGCTGAGCACCTCGCCTGTCTAACCCTTGGAGGGGCACAGGCTGCCCTCATTCACAGCCTGTTCAAATGCTGAACTTAATGCTTCTTTTGCCTTTGCTTTTCAGAAGTTTACAGTAGCTCATAAGGGTATAGTAAGTTATTTACTTAAGCGAGGAGGTACTTAGGTGCTTTACAACATAGATACATGCTTCAAAGAATTTTCCAAAGCACGCACTTACTTAACTGCCATCTCTACTAACAAGCATGAAGCTTTTCGGTATCTTGAGACCTACACATTTCTTTAAAGATGTGGACTATGTGCTTCCTGAGGTTATTTAACGCCACTCATGGTACGCTATGCTTGAGGAATTAGGCCTCAAATGGGCTGTAATTTTTTGTAGCTGTAACAGTAGTGAGGAACTGGAATAGAGATGCTCACAAATGTCCTGGTGATAAATCTTTTAGGCCAGCTCAGTCTCATTTTGAGTTATTCCGCTTATTCAGTAACCTGTCAAAAATAATAACAGGACATGTTTTGAAAATAAAGACCTATACTCGCAATAATGGTGTTAATCTTGCAAACCTTCCAGCCTACCACACCACTGGGCTTGAGAGCAATTGTAAATGGAAACCCTACGCAGGCATAAGTGAGCCTGAACCCTCTTCAGAGAATAAGCCGAAATCTCAGTTCATGCCCATTCCCCAGGGACTGATGCTGCAAATGACTGTCTCCTAGTATAAGGAAAATTCTAGCAAACAAAAATGATAGTGAAAATGTTCTGGGAATTGGACCGGTTAGTTACTAGACCACTGATGCAAACCCCCATGAAGATTCAGCAGTACGAAAGAACGAACAACTTTATATGGAAAGTTGGTTTTGACACAGTTGTTTACAAAAGGGTTTTTTAATCCCTTATAAAAACAATTAATGATTTTTACTTCTATGTCAAATGCTTAAGAACACTCATTATGAAAAGAAATATAGCTCAGCAGGATCCTCACACAATGTGTTGATTACAATTCTATGGTATTTATTTAAGACTGAGAAAAATGTCCCTGGCACAATGCCAGTATCTTTCACTACTATCTACAGTCAGCGTAACTGCAGAGGTTAAAAAGGCTAAATTTTGGGTACATTTACTTGCTTCTTTAATTATTGAGGAGAAAACAGTTGGTCACTAGAGGCTGATAACATTCCTACTGTCAAAGGCCTTTTTATCTCCCAGGGTAATGAGAGACTTTACTTTTTATGTAAATAATTATCCCTATATAATGCTAGGGTTTTTACACACATCAACTTTTGTATTAATTTTAATTAAAAATAAGTAATTATAATACTAATATGGGGTGACTATGCAAAGATAATAGATTACAAATTATTGATAATTAAATATTACATGTGAAGGTTCTTAGAAGTATTCATACTTATAATTAACAATAATCCAAAATAAAAAGAGGCATATGAAAACCAAGAGCTATTACTGTATTAAAATTGTCTTACTATAAGATTCTGCTTTCTCCTATCAAATTATTAATCTGAAAGCTTATAATTAAATATTACAATATTTATTTTTTTTTTTAGCACATGGTCAGTAATTTACAGGCTTTACTTTTTGTACCTTCTTACATTCCTTTTGTTCTGACTGATGCAATAAATGTCTTGTGTTAAGTAACAGAATTTTTTCAGCATTACAATTTGCAGTTCTCTGTTCTGTTGGTAGCCTGGTAATTGAATAGGTTTTGCACGGCTAAGCTGTTGTGGCAGTTCATCACCTCTGTAGCTTTTGATTTTTTTTTTAATGATTTCTGATGTGGAGAGACTTCTGGCATTTTATAGGGAAAATTAATTTAAATATTTGCAAATATGGTTTCACATAGAAAGTATCTTTTGGCAATATTTTTACTTTTAATGTTCATTTAAAAATCTCTGAGTTTACTTGAGTGAGACTAAAGAGACATTCCAGATTTCAGAATGTCATGTTGTAAGTCAAAGTGTAGTGAATTTTGGTAGATTGACGTGAATCTCATTTTCAGAAATGTTGAGTCCCTAGTCATAACAATTCAAGCTAATAAGAGTAAACGAGCCTTTGCTTTTCTCAAAAAAAAAAGCAGAAGTGCATTTTTAAATTAACATCCATAAATACCTCATAAAAGCTCAAGAATAAAAAAGAACATGATAAATTGAACTAATTCTCTTAGCTAATGTGCAGCATGGACTTGCATCGATGCTAAGAGCAGAAAAAAAGACTTCAGCATCAAACAGGGCCAGGTCTGTTATTTTTTATTTTAGATAACACCGTTGTCAATAGCTGTCACGTCACAAGTGAAATGAGTGAATGTGTGCATATGCATCTGTGTAAAAAATGTGCAAAAATAAAGGGGTAATAATTCTGAATGTGCTCATGTACACCAGGTAAATCTATCTTTGTTTGAAAAGCAGCATAGCTCCAAACATTTTGCTTTTGAAGCCTTGTAGACCCTTTCCCTTTCTTCATTTCTCACTCTCTCTCTATGGTGAAGGACACGAGGGCATGTATATCGCTGACAGGAAAAAACCTTGCTTAATGAAAATAAGCTGAGCTAAAGATTCTAGAAGAAGGATACCTCAACATTGAAATGCTATGTATTTGCTTTCTCTGCATTTTAGCACCAAATGGATGAAGCACTGGTGCCAGCAACTGGAGTGTAGATAAGGAACAGATCAAGAGCTTTCGTGTGGAAAGATTGCATTAGCCTAGGGAACAACAGTCTCCAGATACTGCTGAGCCACAGTGTAAAGAGGAAATATAATTTAAACAAGTGAAAGCAGGTATATATTACCCACTGACCTACTGCCATGATTCTCGTTTCTTAACCTTTAAAGAGAAACATCTGTTTGTTGGAGGACAAAAGAACGGTCCTGGTGTAGAAAAGAATGTGGCATATCTCAAGCCACAGTAAAATATGGCTTATGTTTACAGAGCATTCTTCACACAAATGAATAAATACACATACAAAGTCTGTCATTATTAATTTTGTTTTCTTCCCTGAAAATAATAAAAAAAACAAAACAAAGTCCAAACGTTTCTATGCAAGGGTTTTAAATGCATGTTTCACACAAAAGAAGCAATCTTTCCAATTTTGTAAGTCATATTACATTACCACATAAAGGGTGACTGCGGACATTTTTTATTCAGTGTTACGTTTTATCATCATATGAGAGTTTTGCCTTTCACTGTAATACCTTGGGCTCATGCTACTTCTAAGCAGACTAGAAAGCGCACATTTATCTCCACGGCCCAGTCCCAACTCGCTGCAGAGATCCCTCCATCACAGGCTAGGGACCTGCAGGACGAGAAACTAGGAAACAGGTCAGCCCAGCTCAGCAGTGATCAGCTAGGTGAACCTCTAAAAATTTTCCCACAGCAGTTCAGATCACTTTAAATTTTTTGCATTCTGAGATTATTTTATATTTATATATTAATATGACTTGTGGGAGCTCTCTTACAGGAAAACCCCATGAGCAGACATAGCTGAAGGGGGGGCTGCTCCCCAAAAAAGCGTCCAGGGCCTCCAAACTCACCACAGTCTAAGCAGAAATGCATACTTAGAAGCCAGATGGATCTGCTAAGCTTGGTGTCAGAACAGACCAAAGACTTGAAAAGAATCCAAGACAAATTTTCTGACACTATTTTATTGGGGTTTTATAGATAACCTTTTATGGATATCTCTGCAGAAAATGGGTGAATGTGCCTCAGTTTTATCTTTTCACTATGTTCAGTTTTAATAACACTATTACTACTCATCTTGTGAGGAATTTTAAGGAAAAAGCTGCTATAAAAATAACAAACAGACCACGGGTATTAACCTGGAAACTTTTGGCATCAACAGGCCTACTTGCATGCATATGTGTCAAGCACCATAGAAATTTTTTAGTTAATATTTAACGTATTAGCAATGTCTTACCTTAAAATGAGAGTCTATGTTACTGAATATTACTTATCTTAAGACATAAATTTATTTATTTGATCTCCATATTATCCTGTAATGACCTCTTTGAGATTATCTTCTTTCAGCACCATCTGCTACCAGAAGCAGCAAGTACATACATGTATACTTTTTCAAATCTTCATATGCAATTAATACCTTCCATTGGTACAGTAACAGAGTTCACAGATAGGACAGGTCATGTTCAGCAAGGAGAAAACCCATAGCCTGCTGAATTTAATGTTACATATTTGAATATTGGCTGGTAGTAAATAAACGGCCACTTACTGAGTTTTATACAATATTTAAAATAAATAATTTAACTATATACTATTCTGGAATACTGTCCAGGAAACTATATCCATCCTCCCAAAACCAAAAGCACTCCTAGTCCTCCTAAGACTAAAAATATCATGTAAATAATATTTGCCTGTACGGTAACCTACCAATTTTGCCACCTTTACAATTACTGGTTTCACAAGATGGAAATGATTGACTTTTTAGTGAGAGGTATTATTGAGCACAAGCAAAGATAGGAGAACATGACCTGAGCAACATCCTTTACCTAAAAGTTAATCTTGTTCCCACTGAATGGCTTCACAAACTGCCAGGGAAGTGGGACTGCCTATTTGAGTTTATGTGCTCCTTTCAAAGACGCAGGCAGAACCTAGTAATTCCTTCCAGATATATCCACCTCTCCTAAGCCAGCTTTTGTTTCAGTGTGTATCATCACAGCTACCTCATATGCTATGGAAATTACAGACCTTCTCCACTGGAATCAATACAATTAAGGACAAAAGCAATTTTCGAAGTGACATATTTAAAAAAATAACACTTCCAGTGTAATTAATCGAGCTGTGAATTAACATCAAGTTATTCAAGCCAAGTTATACCCTGAGATAACCATATACTGTTTCCAGTGAATTCCATAAAGTACATTTACAAATGCGCACGCACTATTGAGAGTTTTAGCAGAGCTACGCTGTCTCGTGCTCTTCACTGTGTCAGAGGCCGCTCTCAGATCTAAGGTCCAAGAGACACAGTTTCTGTCAGGTTATCTCTCCAAGACATTTAGTAGAAGATTCGCAGTAAAAGCACCAGCTCAGCTTTTCTCTTTGCTCTGTTAATCCAAGTATTCTGAAATTAACATGGAGTGGGGGAAAAATAAAAATTAAAAAAAACTTGAAGCAGTGGAAAACAATCAGCTAAGGCAGACAAGGGGAAATTATGGTTAAAAGTAAAATGGTTTAAAAGCACCATGTCTTATTTTATTCGTTTTGCTCTTACTTCAAGAGTCATCCTCAGGTACATGTGTGGTCTACAGAGACCGCAGAAGAGTTCCTGCCATACACCCATGTTTATGCACTTAAAATGTGGAAAACACAGGGTTTTTTTCTCTTTGCTGTTGTAACTAAACTTCGATATCTCATGGCTGTGGGGCACATTGCATCCACGAACACAGAAACACTTTGTGCAGGACAGAAGAAAATACCTGTCCTACGCACAGGGGTAGGTTCCTAAAATTGTCTTGAATCTGATCCCAAGCCTGCACAGCTGCAGGTGACGGAGCCAACAAAAACGAGGTATGGCTTTGCAGGGTGGTGTCTGGTGTATGAGCCAGCCGAACACAGCTGACCCTGCAGCTGCACAACTGCAATTTCCAATAAGAGGAAGGGTCCAAAGACAGAGAGGAGGAGTGAGACTGCTGCTTTCAGAGGCAGTCACTCTTAGATGGAGCTACACGTGAAACCCATGCTGAGAAATAAGAGCTAGTAGGGTATGACATAGAGACAGTACCCAAAGCTGGTGTGGGTCTAGGTCTCCAGCCTCATGACTAAATTGTTTGGAGAGGAAACTACAAGTACAGCTGTGAGTTGAGAAGACCAGATCAAGTCAGCTATATTTTAGGAAGTTAAGTCATTTGCTGAGTGGGGATGTGCTTAATGTTTAATGTTCCTCACATTAAGGCTGAGCTGCAGACTTAATGAACTTCAGTGAAGAAAGGCTATGATAGGAAAGGAAGGTGAGGGAGGAAGATGCAAAAAGAAGTTACGATATTAGGAGAACAAAAATAAGCCTTTCTATCTTTAATCTATCTCCACAGGGGAAGGGAGGGATACAATCTACATGTGCCAAATTTATTGCCAGTCTTTGTCTTGGCTATAATGCTATTACTCTTCTAATCTGCCACAAATACTTTTTTGACCCCTCGGTACAATTATATCATCAGTCAGCAAAAGTGTCTTCCCGCTCCCTTCGCGGACCAGAGCACACAAAAGGACAGTACACACTGTGCCACGCCTCTGCCCCTCTCTGAAAGCTCAGTGAGGTGGCGTAGCACAAGCGTGTGACCTTCCTTCCTTTATGCCATCACTTTCAAGCCATTTGCAACTTTATGTTGGGATGGCTGTTGTGCCTGGACCTTTCAGAGCAGAAAATGGAGGGTAGGGACCAACACAAGTATCATTTCCTCTATTATTTTCCTTTCCCTTTACTCAAACACCAGCATGCACTCCAAAGACAATTTAACCTGTATTGTTTGTAAAATGAACATATCCACTACATTTTGCTGCTGTAATTATCTGCTTTGTTTTCCTCTGCCTCTGATTCTCCTCCTCACCAGATCAAGTATACTGTACTATACCATTTGAAATTGCTGGAACACAAAACCCCAGCATACATTTCACAAAATTATACATTTGCAGTATATGTCCCAGCTTTTTAGCATGGGTGACAATGATGTACTTTAGTTACAATCAAGAATATCAACAGATTGTATTACAATCTGTCACACATTCTCAGGAGGGAGAAATTGGCAACTCATTTCACTGAAGAACAGTAATCAAGCATCTGGAATATTACAGTACAAGTACATTTTATATGATCTTACTAGTTCAAGTAATTTATAATAATGATTTTTTTTAAAATGAGCTTGCCAACAAGAGGTCTCTAACAAGCTTATGTTCATATTGACACCAGAATACTTAATGAATGTGTGTCTCCAATCAATAGTGTCTCTCATCTATTCTACTAATGACACTGTTCTAAATTATTTGCACCTAAAGCAGATGCATCTTAAGGGAAAAAAAAAATCTCTTGGTGATAATCGAGAGTAATATCCTATATTCATAGATGTCTAACACTCAGAAAGAACTTTAAAAATGCTCAGTAAGCAAAACATTTGTGTCAATTTCTGCACCACTGGCAAGTAAAACATAGTAACTGCTTTCTCTCATGTGAGGAAAATGATCTATTGAACAATCTGACAAAAATAGAAAGGCTGTAAAAAAATAATCCAAAGGGGGAAAAAAATATCCACTGGTCTCCATCACTCTGAGTGATCAGATCATTACAACAGGTCCTTTTATTCAAAGAAAATCAATAAGAAAAGAATCAAAGAAACTGTGAATATGATGTTTAATTCCTGAAAGCAGAAATTATTAATGTTCTAGCTGAAGTGAAAAACTCAATATAGTAGCCTACACTGACAGGGATCCCAGGCCAAAGAACTGCTAATCTGCTTCTAAGGTTGTATCTGTCAATCACCAGCACAGAAGATGGAAAGGAGAAAGCTAAAGAGCATGATACGATGTTCTTTCAAGACAAATGTTTAAAAAGGGAGGCAAAATGAAATTCAAAAGTGCCCTATAAAATTATTTTAAAATATAGTTATGCACAATTAGCTTTATTCAGACAAACTTAAAATTATTCCTGTCTTCCAATTCTGAAAATATGTATGTGAAATGGAAACTTGAAATAGAAATTTTAGAGTAGTCTTTAGGAAGGATACAGTTTATTATTAAGGTATATGGTTAAGAACTAAAGTCTAAGACACTTCAAACCTAGAATACTTATTAAATATATAGTAAGATTAATTACATAGTTTTGATTATTTGCTAGACATAAAACCAGAATAGCTAAGCACAGACTTGCAGAGCCTTAAAGCCATGATCTGACCCAGTTCTCACAATCAATGACACCTGTGCAGCCAGAGGGAACAACAGAGGATGAGCTAAATGAAAGAATCACACTAGTCATATGTGGTTCTTACTCCTCATCCTCCTCCTTTGTCTTCTTGACCCCAAAACAACTTCTCCAGACAGTCAAGCTGGTCCCGACTATCAAGACCCATGCTGGGCCACATTAGGCACTGGAGGAGAAAGCTGCTATAGTTCTCCTTCCCCTCTGGTCCTACATGCAAAGTTAAGTTTCCCATCAGTTCTCTCAGCCATACATGGCTGAAGGAAAAACTTACTCAGGGATGCCAATTTCCTTGTGTACACACTTGAGAGTGGCAAATCTGGGAACAGTTACACACATACACACACACTATCAGATTACAGGCCTTTAGTGTGTCTCAGGGTCAAGGAAAACACCATCTGCAACGAAGTCTTCACATGATTGATGGCTCTAATGCATTGACAACTCACTGTCATGGGAGACCTAGGAGAGCAGATGTTCCTCTGACCAAGAGCCAGCCTTACATCCAGTGCCGCCTCTCCTACTGTTCTGTCCTGAATCCTGCAGATCCTTCCACGCTCATCTCACAGCATGTATTTGTTGATCCCTCTCAAAAAATCACTGAATCAATCTCATCAAGGCTTAGAGCTACAGGAACACTTCTGAATTCTTCTCTTGCCTTTCTTGGAGTTGTCTTAGTGCTGATGTCGGGCTGCTAGAGCTAGATGCAGTTTAAGAAGCACCACAGTTTTCAGGGGAAGCCACTGCTCTCTCCCTTGAGTTTGGCCTAGCTCAACCTTATTACTTAGCTGAGTTTCATTAGATCCACTCTTACTGTCACATGATCCCAAAGAGGCAATGGAGACCCTAAAAGCCTTACCAGTTATCAGGCTGAAGTTGGGAAAACTTCAGTTGTAATACTGAATGTAAAGGAAGAACAACGGAGCCTCAAAGGTCCTAGTGTGATAAAGAGGAATGAAGACACATAAGCTCCTCCATGTTCGTGCACAAAGCCTAAAAGAGCAGAGATGGAGATTTCCAGAATGCTTGGAGTAATCTGGAGTAGAGATTCCTGTTAAAAAAGGGTTAAAATCAGCTCTCATGAATTGTTTTGAAGAAGGATAAAGTCCTTGAGCTAGAAATGTAGCAGCTCTTGGATCTTTCACTTTAAAACAAGTTTTCGCTTGTTAAGTTTGGCAGACAGCCTGGAGGTGCCTTCCTTCTGATCTTTCCTCCTTAATTTTTGCTAGTTTACCCACTGTTCTGTTTAAAAATATGATGCAGACAGTTCAGAGTCAATCACTGACCACCTATTCTGACCTGGAGATCTCACTGCCTGCAGACCATCTTCGGGGTGTTTTGTGGAAGATGAGGGAAGGAGAAAAAGGGAAGCAACAACACAGATTAAATCTGGGGAGACACAGAATAGCTATGCTAACGGTGAAAAGGGGATCACCACAGCGCTTTGGGGAGACCAAATTGTTCCTGAGGGCTTCCAAATGACTGGGTATGACTCCCAGTATGAACACAGACAGTGTGGGTGACTTGGCATATGCCAAGGGAGGTAGTGAGAGGGATCAGGCATAGGGCATCAGCGTCTGATGTGAGTACTAAGAGGAGGCTGGCTCTAGGAAAAGAAATGAGGTGTTGAAGTCCTGGCAGGGAGCGATTGCTTTAACATCAAAAGATAGAGTGCTACAGTAGCTCATTTCTTTGTTTTTACAGTTTGGAAGGCTCCACGGGGGTAATTCCTGCTCTGCTCCCTTTCTAAGGAGGAAGCCCAGCACAAATGACCTCTGATAGATGTCTCTCCCTCACTGTTAGGGAACCGTAGAAGAGCGCCTGTCAGGTCGGGACATCTGCAGAGGCATAGCTAACCTCGACATACACGTAAAGGAGCCTGACAGCTCCCTAAAGAAAGAACTTTCTTTATGGAGGAAGCCTGAATAGCTGCTTGAAGAGCAGAAAGTCATAGAATACATTAAGATGCCACTTCTCCATGGAACAGCTTAAGCATGACCAATAGGGCTGTGTCAGTAACGATGTACACAGACAAAGCTGCTGCTTATCTGCTGCTCTTCTGCTTTTGAAGAATGAAGAACCATAACCAGCTATTTGCATTTTATTCAAAGGGGACTAAGAACAAGGACCACAAATAGAGAACTGAAAGGTCAAACAGGAGCCAAAAAACGAGGGGAAATCTTGGGCTAACAGGCAAAAAACTAATATGTAGAGCTCTCTCAGTACTGAGAACAGTGCTAGAGGAGTTAGATCAGTCCTATTATTTTGAGACTGGAAGCAGAAAGAAGACAGAAATGCTGCTAAGATGTGATGGAGCAATATAAGGGTCTCCACATTTAAGAAGGGACAAACAGATAGAGTTCTCTTCTCTTCTTTGAGAGGAGAAGAGGAGGAAAAATAAAGACAGATGGAGCTTGACAAAAAGAAGGGTGAAAGATTCCTGATCCAGCTTTCTGATTAGGGTGTTAATGTTGTGTTTCCTACGGCCTTGAACAGATTTTAGTGGACTGAATGTTGATACTGATTTTGCAAAACAACAACTTCCTCATGGAATTTTCTGGTCAATAGAAATTGGATCACTAAAATCTACCAAGTAATTTTAAAATCCAAATTTGCACATTCATTTGTGTAAATTTTATGTTAATTGTAGATGAAAAAGAAAACGAGGGTTATTTGATTTGGTTCGGAGGAGGTCTCACTGCTATTCATGAAAGTCTGTGCTCAGTGTCCTGGAACCAGCTTAAAATATTCTATCATACCTCAAAATTTACCTAAGTATTTCCCAAACCATTTCATTAGAGTTTAGAGGAAAAAAAAATAACACAATACATAAACATAGATTCATTTAATCTCATGGTTAGTTCCTTAACACTCTTTCAGTAAATGTCCTCTAAAATATTTTCTGTATACAATGAATTCTTCACAAAACAAGATTTGACTGCAGCATAGTGTTTGTTATTAAATATTCACAAAGAAGAGGGAAGCTGCTTTTTAGTGCAGAGGTTGGTAAAATGGGAACATGAAAGACTCAGCTGTACTAATATGTTTGTTGCATGAGTCTTTACGGGAGGGATAGGAAAACCTTCTGACAGAACATTACTTAAGAAATTGACCAAGACGTTCTATCTTTTGGTCATTTTATGATATTTTGCTTCATACAGCAGCAAAGACAAAAGGATCTATCATATCATTTTTCAAAATTACTTTAGAAATCTGAGCTCAATGTTGGATACTGTAACAGTTTTTTCCATTATGTGTGAGAGTATAATAAAATAGTAATAAAACCTCTTTATTTACACTGTAGCTCAACAGTCCTGCTTACACGGGACATTTTCATCTTATTCCATTTTTAACAGTTGCAAACATAATGCTGATTCTGCAGCTGATATAGCAAAGGATAAGTCATGTTCAGCATCATGTCAGCTAGCTGTACTTAAACTCGTTGAGAATACATTTTCAATTTGAGTGTATGATCTGATTACTACCAGAACTTGTCCTTTTCTACACCACCTGCAAAATCACATGAAGCTCTGTCAGCTAACTTGTGTATTAAAAATTATATTTAAGGAGGATAATACTTGCACTCTCTCCAGCTACATTTCTCTTACTAAAACAGTACTTCCTCTATAAGGATGACTCACTGGGTTTCAAAAATTAAGTATTTTCTCATCTTTCATGAAAAACTTTCAGGTACAGCAAGATACCATCACAGTTCTGCGAGATGTGAACTTCTGTTATTTTCACGTAAAATGAATTATTTCACTGTGCTACATTAATTCTCTCTATTAATTGAGAAACAAACAAAAAAAAAAAAACAGAGCTACCTCACTGTTCCTGTTGTATTTCATTGCAAATTCTTCCCTCTCGTCTGACCACATATTCCCACTGACATAGCAGAATGTGCAGTGAGGCTACTGGGCCTAAACTGAGTGCTCTGCGTGTCCTCATGGCCTTTAGCATTTTTTCTGTCTTCATCCATTGCCCTAATACATCATCCTGGGGAATTTTAGCCAAAATTTGCTCCCAGAGATAGGAGGGTAAATGTGAAGCCAGCGTGCTGTGTGTGCTGGCTCATGCTCTTGTTGTCCCCAGCTGCCCCATCTCAGGTGGGCATTGCCCCCACAGCAGAGAGGGGCTGGGAGCCTGCAGGGCAGGAACCAGCAGTGACTTGCAGGGACAGTTGCTCATCAGCAGCACACCCAGATAACTTTGTTAGTACCCCTGTGAGTCACAGCAGAACTGCTTCAGGATGCCAGAACAGCAGTGGGATGCATTTAGCTGCTGTAATGCCTAAAACACTTGAACAACTGAATAATTTACCCTTGGTCCTTCGAAACTAAGCTGCGGCTCCTCCCTAAGGATAAAAGAATACAGCAAATATCTGGAGCAGTGGCTCCTAAACACCTTAACACCAGACTACTGCCTAAATATTTTTAAGGACTTTCATATACACTTCTCATATTCTAGATTGGAGATACTATAGACAGGACGGTTGCCATGGCCAGTGGCTGCATTAGTGGTCTGCAGAGGACACCAGCAATCTGTACTGAATCCTACTGGAAACATGATAACAAAACGAAGCCTTCCAAGAAAAAAAAGATATCCAATAGGAAGACCCAGAAATTCAACTGATAGTGAAAACATTCTGCACTAATTACAGATACTAGAATACATGTAATATAGGTATCAAATAAGAATAGCTTTGTCTTTCTTGCAAAAGAGCCTTCAAAAACAGCAATGGGAAACTTTCAGTTATACTTATTTAATCAGAAAATGCCTATTCGTTTAAATCAGGAAAGAACCAACCTTGGAAAAGCTGGAAAATGACTTACAAAAAGTTCAGAAAATATAAAAATATTTCATCTTAATGCTTTGAAATTTTAAAGTTTTAAAATTACTTTTCCTGAACTAAAAATAAATTTTGAATATAATTATAATAAAACAAAAGGTTTAAAAAAACCACAGTCAAACAGAGAAATATTTGAAGCTATTAAATAAAGCATTTCAATTGACTTGAGCTGACTATTTACCTCATTTTGATTACAAAGACTTTTTGAAATTTTTATATAGGACACATTTCAGGCTCAAAAAATTACACAGGAAATAAGCAAATAAACAAAAAGTCCTTCCTATCCTAAATGAAAATTCATACTTCAAGGAAAAACCTTATAGCTGTGTCTCCTTGGCCTGGTGAAGGACTATCAAAATGTTCTGTGGAGCTCCATCGTACTGCAGTGTTCACAACGGTCCAGCTTTCCCTGACACTCATTATACTCACTGTATAAAGCTCTCCATTTTCTTTGTTTAAGACTACTTTACAAAAGCAATTATAAAGAATACTATTTTTGTGCTTCGAGTATTCTTCAGTCAATGAAGGTTACAATAACATTTTCTTTTTAACACGGATGCTGAGGAAAAGGCCTAACCTTGCTACTTCACAGCTCTGGAAACAATTGATCTGCCAGTTCTTTCTGAAAAGATGAAGCTAGCTGAAGCGAACACAATATCACGTGGCTTAGAGGTACAATCGACCAGTACGTACACTAGCTATGCAAGTACTTCAGCGGTCCCCAGCCTTGTGACACTCAACGTATTTATCTTGTGAATATGCTAATGAAGATGGCTAAGCAAGGACAAGAAATAGAATTACAAGATACTAAAGGACAGAATGACAGAGATAAAAATGTAGATGGACATTTAAGAAGGCCTCTAGGAAGGGAAGGTTCCTAATCTGTTTGATTTCAAAGGGAATTAGGTGCCTAAAATTTGTTATCTATTACTAGCTAGATACACAAAAGTTTAATTATTATTTAAATACCTAGCTGCTACGTCTTTCAAAGGGAATTACAGGTTGTGTAGACTATGCTTAGCTGCACGTTTTCAGTAGACACTGAAACAAGCCTAAGCAATTTGCCCAGGATCCGTGTCCGGTTGCTACCTTGATCCCAAAAATTCCGTATGGGAGTTGCCAGCATTGGCTCACTCCCCTACAAGTTACTTTCTAACAGAGCTCTGTAGCATGTTGGGTTAACTTAAATTATTTGAAAAGGTTCACAAGAAGAACATGGTCCTAGAATGTCACTGTATTTGATATGCAATTGCATGGCTGCTCTACATCAAAGGATCATCAAGACTTGCAGGCCAGGGCAGCGTTTGCAACAAGAAAAACCAGACTAAACTGACAGTAAGACTTGGATGATACACCTACAATGTACACCTGTGGGCTTGCTGCATTTAGTGTAAGATGGCATGGCTGATACTACACAGAAAACTTAACATCATGTTTATTTAGTTTGATTTTCACTGATTCACAAAGAGATTGGCCTTTTTTCTTACAGCAAAAGAAAGAAGGTGATTTTTTTTCTGTTATGCTCTGACCAGCACATAATTTCTATATTTAACAAATTAAAGCAGTCTCATTTACAGAAGACACTATAGCAGTTCTGTATTCAAGGATTTTCTACATCCATCTATGCATATGTAAAAATGGAAGTTGTCATGGATTCACTTTGTGAAATTAATCCAAAATAATAAATACACCATTTACAGTAATTATTACTCTTAAAAAGACCACTAGAACTGGGACTGAGAAAGGGTTTTCTTGTACCAGAGAGTCAAGAGCCACTGGGGTTTTTGTTAATATGGAGTGTTTTTTTCTGGGATCATCTGGAAAGGTTAGTTAATAAATATCCTGCTAGCACACTGACAATGACCACAGTCTCTCCTCATCTCTTCCTGCGGAACATTTGAGCTAAGACTTTCATCTTTTATTACAGAGCTTGCATTTTTAACAAGGTGCAGAAGTGTTTTAAGGTCTGTGAGATGCATAGACAGTGTGTAGCACAGGTGATACTGTGGACCCTTCAAACTTGGTATGATCATTGAGGATTACAGAGAATTAGATCTGATGATGCAGGTGACCATTTCCAGCCATATATTCCTGTGCACTTCTTTTTTCATGTTTGATCTGTATCTTCTCATATCTCTTACTTTTGTGGAAAAGATGGCTCCTCATAGAGCACTTTGTTCAATTTTAAGGCTAAAGTACTCACCAGTGAAGAATGTCTTCATTACAACTGCTAGAGCTGCTTTTTTTTCCCCCCACATTCCATAGGGACAGATCTCACAGCCAGGGAAATTAAATCAGTAGCAGTTGATTCAGGACATTTGAATGCGATTCTCCAAAATGCTGAACAGACTAGTCCTTATCCTGCTATTTATATAAATACCTGCTTAACCTCAAACACGTTAATAACCACAGACTTCAAAGAAAACTTTACTTTGCATATGAATATAAACTATGGTTTTAATTTACTTTAGTGAGAGCTGCATAGTCTAGTGAGAGCACTCTTGTAGCATGATAAAAGCCTGTAGCACTTCTTTAAGTACAGATCTATAAATCTTTTGGTGATAATGCCAAGCCAATCACTAATCTGGTAGTTTAATGGAAAAAGAAACCAGTGAATCTCAGCCTTCGAGTTCAAGACCTAATGGGTTTTCTGATCCCAAACGCTATTAAATAACACACTCTGTATTTTTCAGATTATCTGTCTTCTGGAAATGAAAAAAAAAAAAACAATTTAAAATAGTATGTATATAAAATAAATGTAACATACCAATGTGTGAGCCATATTTACCTGCTACATCTGTGGTTATTCCACATAATTCTTGGCAAAATAGAAAACTGCTTGTCAAAATGTATTTTAACAATTTATTTATTAATTTTACCCGGAGAAGCACTTCATTTTGTAACATGTCTTCCCTAAGTACAGATGGGATTTAATAGTGTGCTGTCTGGTATAACTTGGTAAGGTTTTTGTATAGCATATATAAGGAAAAATATGCTGATGTTCCAGGGAAGCCTTTGGTGATGTAGCACTTCTCCCAGGGCACACATCAACTCTTCTATCTATCAGATTAAAAAATGTAAGCTAGCTATACACAAAGAAAGAGAGAGCTCTGCCAGAAAGGCTATATCTTTTTTGACCCTTTAACCCAAATTTGTGTGAAGTTCATGCTTCGCAGTCTGTTTGAAAGTGTAGGAAATACGTTAGAGTGATGATCAGAAATAGTAAAAGATGTATATGCATGGTTAGAGCAAATGCTACCAGTGTCATGCAGGATATTTTGTTTAGTGTGTTCCCAAAGATTTGTATCACCATATTAAGTTTCTAGTCTCAACTGTATTATTAGCTTCCTTAAAGATGGAAATTTCTTGTTACCTATAAAATATGTTTCCGAATAATTCACGTCATCCTCAGGAGAACTACTCTTGACAGAAATATGTGGAATTTGTAACTGCAAGTTTCTTGTTCAGCTCAATTGTAACATAAAACATCAAAGAGAAAAATAAGTGTAAGCATATGTCATAAAAATTAAGATGCTTTAAAAGGAGAAAGTCCTCTGCATAAATATATGTAACCCTTGAGAAGAAAGCAATCCACCCTTTCTAAGTGAAATGACAGCAATAACTGTACAGCTCCAGAAATCTCCACTTGTGAATGATTTTTGGTTAAGGAGAAAATATGTCTCATAATATAGATGCTCAATAGTTTGGTATTAAATGTTCCATAAAATGCAACTGTAAAAATATCTAATATAATACATTTACTTATTCCATTTTTAAACTATAATCCAAATCCTTCAAAAGCACACAAGTCAGTATCTTAAATGTCCTTCACACAAAACCTTAAAAAGTTTATGGACTCAATTTCAAAAGAATTCTGAAACAGTCACATTCTTAGTCATATGTACATGAAGGCCAGTATTTCTGCAGACATGACTACATAATAAAGAAAAACAACCAACTGTCCTGTGTCAGGTGGAAAATTACTTTCTGTGGGGTTTTTTTAAGAAGTATAAAAGCTTTGAACAAATTTACTGATTTCAGAAAACATTACTATCTTTAATGATATTATCTCAGATTCTCTGTTAAGCTTTATATAAAGCTTTCTTTTCCTACTTGTCTTTTACAGAAATGACATATTTCTTCACACCTTTGCCTACTCATTTTTCCCACAAACACAGTTTTAATAAAATCTGTCATTAAGTATTATGTTACAGACCTAAAGAAGTCATCAGCTTTACAATTCGTTAAGAGCCAGCTACGTGCTGGTCTTTGGTAGTTATACCCACTTTCACGTGATTTTTTTCAGATTTTTCCATTACATTTAGAAACTCCATCAGCAAACATGTTCAGCAGATTTAAGACTCCTCTTAACACAAATGTGTATCAAAAATGGTTTTGCTCCACCTTCTCTCCCTTTAGACAACTAATTCAGACTAGTTTGGACACAAGAGAGGAGCAGGTCTAAATAATTTTTTAGCAAAGATTTTCCTCATTGTCTGAGATCCATGTCGGTAGAGTGGTTGCAGGCATATGCTTGCAATTGTGTTGCAACCCAAGACTTCGTGTTTGGAGCTGAAAAGCTTATCTGCTTCTTATGAATCTGAAATTGTCAGCAACCATTTCTTTCACAAATTGCAGAGAGTAAATCAATGCTTTCTAACTTTTCCATGCCCTGATCATGTAGAAACTTGAGATAATATCCTTCATTCACAGAGGTCTGCAGCTACTGTTTTTCAAAATCTATTGGTCAATGTCCTCAGTATAAAGTATTTGAATTTTCTACACAGCTTCTATGCTGAGCTGCAAGACCTGCACCAGATTTCTGTAGGTCAGGTCTTTTTACAGACATTCATGCATTAGTTTCAATTTTTTTACCTCCACCTCTCTCCCGGTTTCAGCAGGGATGGAGTTAATTTTCCTCTCAGTAGCTGGTGTGTTTTGGATTTTGTGTGGGAAGAATGTTGATAAAACACCCTGATGATATAAGTTGTTGTGAATGAGACCAAGGACACCGACCTGCTTTCCAAGTCTTGCTAATTTGCAGATGCAGGAATGTGGAAGGAAGACAGACAGAATAATTGATCCAAACTGGCCAAAGAGAGTATTCCATGCCATGAATGTCATGCTCAGCATATAAGTGGGGGTTGGCCAGGGTGGGTATCTGCCTTCCTGGCATCTGTCTCGCTTTCTCATTCCCTGGCATCGTTCCCCCTACCTTCCTGGCTCCCTTTTGCTCCTTTGCTGGCTGCTCGGTTTTGTTTCCATGATTGCCGCTTGGAACGGGCTGTAATGGTCATTGGGACATCAGGTGGTGAGAAAACATACATTGTTCATTTTGTATATTTTAATATCCTTATATTCTGTTATTACTGTAGTTTTCCCTTGTTATTTTAGTAAACTGTCTTCATCTCAACCCACAAGTTTTCCTTTCTTCCCAATTCTCTCTCCTATTCCCGCTGAGGAGGGGCAGGGGGAATGAGAAACTGTGTGGTAACTTGGGCTAAACCATCACAATCTTATAGTGTGTGGAACACCATCCACCTAAGGGCTCATTGAAGTGACAAGGCCACTAATTAAATAGTCTGACATATAGTTCGCATTCCCGCACAAGCCTTAGGCAATATTTTAATTTCTGTTAACCCGGAGCCAAACCTTGCAGTATTTCAAGGTGGAACCCACAAGTTTGTCTGCACTGAAGCTCCAGAGACTCTGAACGATCAATAATAGTGGCTTTATATAATCTGCAACAGAGCAATGTCTTATTTTTCAGTCATCTTGAAAATCACAGAAGCTGAGAACCACCCTACTGTGTCTCTCCTTTTTCACAGTTGGTCTCCCTTTCTGAAAACTATTGAGGCCTTAGGCCCATGTGGGGAATCCTTCAGAGCCCCATATCCTCACCAACCATCCCTCCTGCAGCTGAGGAATCCCTTGCAGCAGGAAGGGAAACCATTGGGAGCCCAACACTACCCTACCCTACCCTACCCTACCCTGTAACGTGTCTCTTAGGACCTGCACCATGTCTCACTGCCAGCACCTGCCAAAGTAACTTCAAACTTACAAATGTTACAGAAAGCAAATATAGAGGATGCAGTCAATCAAAATGAAGCAAGGACATATCTGCTATTATACCTACTGATATAATTGGAAAAAAAAAACCAAGAAGCTTTCAAGCACACAGAATGCTTTTCAATTAAAATTGAGATTCTGTGTTTATTATAAATCATTGTTTGCACTAACCTGATAAAGAGCTTGTCTTTATGAGAATGGATACAACATTAATTTGCTTCTAACAGTCTACATTTTGAAAAATTGAGTCACTCATATTTCAACATTTTAACTGTACTCTATTTTTTTTTAAATTTGCCTGCAGTTGCACAAACATTATTCTTATAAATATAAAAGCCACAGTTAGGTTGGTGTAGCTCACATTTTCTTCTACAGATTTCTAAGCCAATAACCTCAATTAATTTCTGAGTATGTGTATTGGGTTTGAGTGGCAAGGTTTTGGTAGCTGAAGGCTACAGGAGTGGCTTCTGTGAGAAATTGCTAGAAGCTTCCCCATAGAGCCAACATCAGCCAGCTCCAAGATGGACCTGCTGCTGGCCAAGACTGAGCTCATCAGCAACAGCGTTAGTGCCTCTGGCATCACATAGGTAAGAAGAGGAGAAAAGTACTGTGCAACAGCAGCCAGAAGAGAGTGAGAATATGTGAGGGAAACAACCCTGCAGACACCTGTCCTTATCTCAACTCACGAGCCTTTTGTTATATTTTCTCCCCCCTGTCCAGATGAGGAAGGGAAATGGTAGAGCTGCTTCGGTGGACACCTGGCATCCACCACAATATGTCTTAAACTAGAATTGTGTTTCTCCTAAAATTTCTCACAATATTAGACAGTCACGAGTTAAAAGGGAGAATCGGGAGCAGCTGTAATTTGATAAGCAATTATTCTAACATTCTTGTTTTTAACAGATTATAGTTAATTCAGGCAGAGGAGGATAGCTATGAAGTTGTGATTTTGAAATGTGAGAAGTTCTGCTTTGTCACATTAAAAATAAAACACAATTTATATGTTTTATGTAATAGTTCAAAGAACAAGGAAACTATTTTTTTGACTGATACAAAACTGAAAAGCTAATAT
>WHYT01015058.1:24063-50734 GCA_009806455.1 Tetrax tetrax | reverse complement strand
ATTTTTTTTTAAATTTGCCTGCAGTTGCACAAACATTATTCTTATAAATATAAAAGCCACAGTTAGGTTGGTGTAGCTCACATTTTCTTCTACAGATTTCTAAGCCAATAACCTCAATTAATTTCTAAGTATGTGTATTGGGTTTGAGTGGCAAGGTTTTGGTAGCGGAAGGCTACAGGAGTGGCTTCTGTGAGAAATTGCTAGAAGCTTCCCCATAGAGCCAATGTCAGCCAGCTCCAAGATGGACCTGCTGCTGGCCAAGACTGAGCTCATCAGCAACAGTGTTAGTGCCTCTGGCATCACATAGGTAAGAAGAGGAGAAAAGTACTGTGCAACAGCAGCCAGAAGAGAGTGAGAATATGTGAGGGAAACAACCCTGCAGACACCTGTCCTTATCTCAACTCACGAGCCTTTTGTTATATTTTCTCCCCCCTGTCCAGATGAGGAAGGGAAATGGTAGAGCTGCTTCGGTGGACACCTGGCATCCACACAAGGTCAACCCACCACAATATGTCTTAAACTAGAATTGTGTTTCTCCTAAAATTTCTCACAATATTAGACAGTCACGAGTTAAAAGGGAGAATCAGGAGCAACTGTAATTTGATAAGCAATTATTCTAACATTCTTGTTTTTAACAGATTATAGTTAATTCAGGCAGAGGAGGATAGCTATGAAGTTGTGATTTTGAAATGTGAGAAGTTCTGCTTTGTCACATTAAAAATAAAACACAATTTATATGTTTTATGTAATAGTTCAAAGAACAAGGAAACTATTTTTTTGACTGATACAAAACTGAAAAGCTAATATTGCAATTGTGGGCGATTAAGCTTCTGCTAAAGTAAAAAATCGTAATTGGGATCTGGGATATAAAATCTGTGGACTGAGATTTATCCTAAAATAGCAATTAGAACTTGCCAAGCCAAGTCACCCAAATCAAAGTAAGTTTTACGCAAGCTAGATGATATACTGATGTTATGGAGAACACAAAATAATGTAAGAAATTAACCTGGGAGCAAACAAGCAGGCATACTTCAAATGAGACTTTCAAGAGCTGCACTAAAGCCATTTGGCCAAACAATATCAGCCAAATTATGATCCAATATCTGAAAGAAGATGTAAGGCAGTAAAGGCAAAGAGAAGAAAGACCCTTAGCTAAAAGATTGCTTCATAGGCACGAGGCACAGAACTGCAGCAGCAGATGATAACACTAAGAGTCTTGGTGCAAAAGATGTGTTAGTTGTCAATTAGTGCACTGGCAGTATGGTGTGAAAAGCAGTTAACATTAGCTTCAGAAAAGCCTCATGCTTTAAAACTTATATTGATAGCACTCAGGGTTATAAAAAATACTATCCAGGTTAACAATGTGAACTTAATCTGAGAGTAAATAACCTGGAAAACATGGAATTTGCAGTTATACTTCAGGGGAAAGGATCTATTAGTATATTTCTAAATGAATGAGTATGTCTACTGAAGGAAAAGAGGGCTAAAACAACTGAGGGAGAGTTTAAGGAGACTTTTCAGGTGAATATTTTTCTGATGAGAGTACAGAATATTGGTAACGGAGCTCAAATTTTCACTTTGTCCTATGAGAAAGGATGAATATCAGAAGAGACCCATCACTGGGAATCAAAGAGCAAACAAAAGAACTGGTAGAATAGTTGCTTGTGCTGACCACTGCTAGACAACAAAAAAAAAAAAAACCACAAGACAATGTATTGTTTAAGTTAAATAGTAGAATACATAAATTAGAGATATTTTCAATACTTCAGAGAGATATTTGAGAGAAGGCTAAGGTTATTTTTTTTTAATGTAAGAAACATATTGCATATGTGCTGGTAGCCACCCTTCCAAAAATGCTGTGTGCATCTGTGTATGTTCAATTTATCTTTTAGGTGACTTGCACTGCTATACCCATTACATTCTATAGTCAATATGCTGAAAGTTCAAGACAAACATCTATGTGTGTGTTTGTACATTTTATCATACAGATGATACTAAGATCCTCACAAGAAATATTTTCATGCATGAAAAGTGGAAGATAAGCATGGCCAAAAGATGTGAACATATATGAAAAGGACCAGAATTGCTGGACTGAACTTACAGAGATGTAGACTGTGTTAGAGAAGAATCTCATACAGCAAAAGACACAGGTAAGACTGAAACTATCACCCATATACTCTGTTTTCCAGGCTGAAGTCTCCTGAAGTCTCCTAAAGTCTCTCCTGAAGTCTCAGTTCACTGATTGTTTTACAGCCCTGAATAGGAGTATTGCTTGAATAAGTCCAGCTAATCAAGCAATCCAGATTTCTCTAAATGACTGCCATATCTTCAGCATTATTTACATTTCCATCTGCACATTTTATCATCACTGATTTCATACTTGCTTCCTCATATCGTTGCTGAAATATTGAAAAAACATCGAGCCTAATACAAATCTGAGTAGTACCTCACCAAGAAAGCCACTATTGGTGGTTATGATTCACCACTGGCAACCATTTGAAATCTGTCATACATATATTCCTTAGTCCATTTATCAAGTGGTTTTTTGCTGTGCTATAAATCCAATATATTATTCACTGGACTTATTACAAAAAAAAAACTTTATATACTGTATATCTGCAGGACATTTTACCAACCAAACTTCACATTCAATGCAATAAAAAAATCAGACCAGTCTGAAATTATCTACTTCCTTGAAGTCACATTACCTACAATAAATTGTATTCCTATTCTTTCATGTTTTTGTGAGATAACACTTTTCACATTACTTCACTTGAGTTTGATTTCAGGATAACTAGAATATATTTACACAGCTATCTCTTTTGCCCTTATGAATTACTGGCACAAATGGGTACTTTTCAACTGTATGGAACTTGTCCAGTATTCAAATGTTTGTTAAAATTAACACTAGCAGACTAGATACCTTAGCCAACTCTTTTCAAACTCTAGACTCCAGTTATTGACACCAGCAGTGGTATCAGCTCTTCTGCTTTGAGGAGACTGCAAAATTTCTTCCTTGTTCTTGTGTAACTCCTGTACGTCAGCCTTTCCAAACAGGGAACAGAAACAGTTGTTCAACATTTCCTGAGTAACTATCTTCACTGTAGCCATGTCCAATTTCATAATGGTCTATCCCATTAGTAGGATCTCCTTTGTTTCCAGTATAATCAAAAAAAACCCCAACATTATCCTTTTTACTGGCAGTCATGACTTTTTTTTGCAATTTCTATTTTATTACCATTTTTCTTTGCTCTAGATTGAAGCTCATTCCTTTCTCTTTGCTTTTCTTCAGTTTCATAGTCCGTTTTTCTATTTCTGTTATCTTAATTCCATCACTGAATTAGGGTGAGTTTTTTAGCAAATTAGCCTCTTTCCTGATACAGAGTCATGATTTCTAAGATTTTCTGATAATTCTCTAGATTTAACCAGAACACCTGTTTTCTAATAACTTTTTCTAAAAAAAAAAAAAAGCCAGATTTAATAAACTTCCAGTTGAGACAAATTTACCCATTATAATAAGGTTCAAAATATTGTTGCTTCATGGTGAATTCATGTATTATAAAATTACTGCATTAAATTTTAAAACCCCAACAGTGATTAGAGGTTCTTGCTCCATAAATTCTCCTATACTTGGTTTTAAAAGTCATTATACTTTTTCCTCTCCACACTTTATAGTCAGGTATTTTTCCTATTTTTATTAAGTGGTCTTTAAGAGATTCCCTTTTGTGGCTGTATTTGTTAGCCCTTACATGGAGTTCTAAATACTATGCCTATAGTGTGCCTATTTGCATTCAAATAGTAATTCAAGTGGAAAGCAGAGGGAAAGGGGTTGTGTGCAGAACTCAGTACACTATTCAAAGTGTCTATTACTGAAAACTGTGTTACCATACCATTTTCAGACAGGGATGTCTAAATTTAGGGACCAGAATAAAGGATACAAAATGAGCTAAGCACAAGCAATTTGATTTTCTTGGAGGCACTGATCAGTAACAGAGGGTTTTTATTTTTTCAGGTGCCTAAATATGGTTTTCAATGCTTATTTTTTAGAACATTAGACTGAAAATTGTAAGCAGTCATTATAAAACTGTTCACTTCAAGACTGTAAAATTTGACAATGGCTTGTAAATATTACCTGTTGTTTCTGAAAGGAAAATGGGAACTCATAATATCCATGGACTGGAAATCCCACATCATCCCATGTGCTGTCCCACATCCTTCTCAAAGCACTGCCTTGGTCAGTTTTTGACTTCAACCCTAGTTATTCTAGTTTCGTAATGGGGGGAGAACTTACTTCCATGGTGTATGGAACGGGATTTTAAGGGAAAAATAATATCAGAAATGGGGTAAATACGATCTTAATTGGGCAGTGCCCCTTCCTCACATCTGGGGAGTGGAGGCAGAGGTTCCACATTTTAAATACATTTTCAGTACAGTTGATGAAGCTTTATCATCACTTGGACCTATCCAATGGTTATTTCTTATTAATTTTAAATAGAACTTAAGTTACAAACCTTATACAGAACACCAACTCACAAGAACTATATTCATCTTTAGGCAGAGAAAAGGAAGGAAAAAAAAATTGTGTGCCACTTCACTGACTGTAAAAGTGATGTAAAATGGGTATAAGAAGGATCAGACACCCTATTAATAGATCTTGTACTAAAATAGAATATACCAATACTCATTACACTTTTATTTCTGGTTTGTGTTTTTGAGGATTCTTTCTGAGAGCTCATACTGAGGTAAGAGCTTGATCATCATTTGCAAGAGAGTACAGAATTTTTATTCTTTCTTCAACTTTTGGCCTCTGCCAAAAAAATTATGATCTCACGGAAGACCAGAACCTCAAATTATTTTTAACAAAAGTGGATATTGTGCACAGTTTTCCTCTTACTTGTTTATTAAAATCTGAATGCCTGGATAAAAGGTATGATGAAGACCCCACATGTACTTGTTTTCACCTGCCTGATTTCGGCTACTAATTTGATCTCAATGAAACAGCATGCCTTTGGCAAATATAACACACAATTAAACTGTATGATCTGGTTCTAATGCTTCTCTGCTCTTGCATACTCACATTTTATTTCAATTAGTTATTTAGATTTACAAATAAATGACATGCCTGCTCCTCTCACCCCAGGCAATCAGGTAAACAAAATCTAAGCTTAATTGTGGTGTGCTTTCCTCCCTCTGCAAATTCTTTTAATCATTCCCATTCTAAACTCTAGCGTTTTGAGAACCTAGGTAATATTTAGAAAAATTAGGTCTGTTGTCATACCTTCTGGACATTTAATCAGCTTTTGATTATGGATCCTTGTAAGCATATTAAACATCACGGCTGATTGAAAAAAAAGACTGACTTCGTACTCAAAAGGACCCAAAAACACAAACTTCTGTACTTCACATTTTAAATATCATTATACAAATTCTACTTATGCTATTTGATATCAAAAAAGAGTGATCTCATGCTGTGGTTTAGTATAATATAGTTTAAAAGTCAATTAACTGCAAGATACAAACTCATAGCAAACCAGATTTCATTAATTCCACTGTTCATGGAACTACTTATTTAAACAGACAATCAACTGACTTTTACCCAGATTGCAAATTACTACTGCCATGGATGCTGAAGTTATTGGATCTGACAGAGTTTGCTGTCTCAACCTCAGAAATTACAAAACAGAGATACATTAATTTCAGGCCACCTCTTGCCCAGAAACAATTCAACTTCTTTCATGTGATAGAAAGGAGGAGGTTGCAAACTGAGCAGCCCTAATTTTCCTCCTGGAGTATCATCTCAGTGCCTCAGGATTGCACTTCTGAGCACCCCAATTCCAGGAGAGCTTCTTAGATAGGCACAGCAGCACGTGAATGGCAGAATGTGAGAAGGCTTAAGCCCAGCACCCAAGTTACCCAGGGATATGGTCAAAAGGCACACAATACACAAAGCCAGAATTTACCTGGAAAAGCCAATGTTGAGCTTTGGAGCTACACAAGCTTTACTGAGCCTAAAGTAAGTTCCAGTTAACTACAAAAACATTTTGCTTTTCAGCCAGATTCATAGTATTCATAATGTCCAGTTTTTTCCACTAGCCTAGAGCTTCCTAGTCACCTTTCTTCAGCATAATCCAGAGTTGACTATGGCCAGAACACCAAAAAAAAAGCAAAGTCCTATACTATGTTTGTTGATAGATGCAGATATTAAAGTCACAAGTAGTAATGTGTATTTGACAGAACTATCCACTATTTATTTCTATTTTGCATTTGTAATAAGGCAGAAGGAGATGTTACACCCCATATGATGTTAAAGATGCAATAAAAGTTTACCATCTGTTGACAAAGAGAGATGTGAAGGAGAATTTGCTAAAATTTATTATTTTAGTTAAAGCTGAGTATCTTCTATCCAAGATCCGCACAGTAACTAGCTGGGGAGCTGACTGGAACAGTCTAGGGCTGTTCTGAAGGACTGGGGGACTCTTGGTGTAGTTCCAATGTCAGACATAGGCAAGCTCATGGGTGAACCAGGGACTCCAGGCCAGCTACCACCCTCTGCAGCACAGAAATGCTCCCGTGGCCGGCTGTGCGATGGCTCACTAGCGATGTATAAGCAGGGGGTTGCGGGTACAAACTGCTGCTGGGAGTGGTACAGATGCTTTTGTTGGAATACTGTGCTTCAGCTTCTCATACGCTTCAGGAGCTCTCAGGAGCACGAGAGCAGCAGGCACAACCCTCCACAAAGTCAGTGTCCCAGGAGGCGGATAAGAGCTAAAACATCATGCACGGATCTGTGATAGGAACAATGCGGGGGGAAAGTGATCTGAATGAGGGCCTGGCATCACTTTAGTCCCTGGTAAATCCCCACCTGCCAATTTTAAAAAGAACTGGAGAAGAGTAATGCTGGTCTGGCGTCCATGTAGTATTTTACTTATCAAAATTCATGCTTCAGGGATTCAGTCAGTCCCTTAATTATATTAGGAAGATTTTCCTTCCTTTTCTCTGCAACACACAGCTGACAGATGCATTCAGAGGGAGGGAAAGCTTTTTAAAATACTTATTAAATTGGTCAATAACAGAGAAGAGATACAGGACAGATCAACCTGCTTTCCTTGCTGCTGTACAGTCTGCTTTCTTCCCTTCCACTTACATGGAAGAGGACAGTCAAGTAAGCCAAGCCTGACAAGTCATCAAGCAGATTATGAGCCACTCTTCTACAGCTCTGTCTGCAGGTCTATGAGCAGGTAGGGAAGGAGCACATGAACTATTTCTCTTCATGCCTCCATTCCTCACATCACTCCCTCCATTTGCTGAGTAGCAAAGCAGATTTTCTTCCTCTCTGGACCTCTCAAGTGAGACTTTTCTCCTTCTTTGGTACATCTGGATTCTGTAGAAGATAAATGATCCTGCTTTTCATTTGCTTTCTCCACTTTCTGCTCTCTGTCTTTAATGTTGTTCCCATAAAGACCCATGGGCTCCCCAAAGAAGAGGAGTCTGTGGGGTTTCTGCAGTGCTTCTAGCACAAAAACTGAGCAACATCTCCTTTGTAATCCGTGCCCCACAGTTGGATAAAAAAGAGTTTTAACCTGCAGATGCAACAAGGAGTGACACTGTTGATTCAAATGGTCCACATTAGCATATCATATGCAGTACAACTGGACCCAGCATAAAATAATTTATTCTGGCCAATACATGCATTAGCTTCCTTTTTTTTTTCCTCCAAAGTACTTGTCAAAGCAAGAATAACATTCATCTAAATTGTGACTATGGAAAATATTTCTCCATATGATATGGTCAACTCTCCTATTAAAATATTAATTAGCAAATGGTAACAGTAAAATTTCAGGTATGTTTTTAATACCTAATTCACACATTTCACATCCTCTGAACTGTAGTTTACTTTGTAAATATTTGCGAATCTAACAAAATATGTAGCGGCAGCCTCAGGTCATAACTCATGCAGATAGCAAAGAGAACTTCATTCCATTTTATAATGTGACTTCTCCATTTAATTAACTCCTTTAATCTGTTAGTATCAGATAATTTTTTTCCTAGCTCTTCTGTTTTTGCCTGTGTGACTAAAAAGCTCTGTGTACTATTCAGCACAGGTCAGCTTCCTCCCTCTCTCATAGCAACAAAATCCTGGCTACCTTTGAAGTGGATATGCTAAATGGGAGGGATTTCACATCATCTCTTGTCTCTCTAGCTTACATGCACAAAATGCCACAATTCTGCTCAGAATGTTTTTTTCAGTGACAACCATTCTGTATGTGATGCTAATCAGTTTGCTATTGATGACCACATCTACTCAGTAATAAAAATATATCAATAATTAGTCTGTTTCATGGTTTTTTTCCTCATTCAGTAATGTATGGTATATACAGGTTCTCTTTTCCCAATTTTCAAATTTTCCAGAAACCATGCTTAGAGAGCATTAACTTTCACAAATCTACTTGCAGTTTTTGCTTAAATAAGAAAGTCACACTCTTCCCTGAGTGCTTCACTTGTCTAGAAGTGATACTAGACATTTCCGGCACTGATACATTAAGCATCACGTCGAATATTATAGCCAATTTTTTCTGACGTAACTTACACTTTTTGCTAACACGGGGTCCAGTTCTGTAACCCTGATTCAAATAACTTCATGGGAATAATCTCACTAAATTCTGTAAATCTATTTGTATTCGTGCTGTTCAATATTTTACTCCAACTTGCTGAATCAGATCTTTAGTAAAGATGTACAGATGTTTTCAGCCACAGGCAACTTGTATTTCCCTGTTTCTAAATTAATGAGCTTATCCTGCAGCATAAACAGCTCTTATTTTCCACAAAACTGCAAAAAAATGAACATGGTCAAGGTTAAACTCTTCCTTCGTTATGACATCCATTATTTTTTTCATCATCCATATTAAATTTTGTTCAATGCTCTGCAATCAGAGAATGTTTTGTTGCTGAGTTCAGTGGTAAAAGGATTGTTTCTACAAGGCACTACTGAAATATCTCCTGACCAGTTTGATGAGCTTCTGAGCTCTCTTCACTTCTAATGAAGCAACATTACTTAGCAATGAGAGAGCATTTACTAGCTCTCAATAGCTTTTATTCAGTGAGACTGTTTATGACAGCAGAACTAAAACTGAGTATAAGCATGTGCAGGGTGACGGCTTTGACAAGAGATTCTGCAAAGAGTATTGCTAACACAACACCTTACTCCTCAGAGCAAAGGCAGGCAATGTGGTGCATTGCTGACCAAGCTGCTATGTTAATGCTGGAAGAATAATTCAAGTTAGAGGGGTTTTTGACCTAATGGTAAAAGGGAAAATTAAATACGGTTACCAGTCTGGTGTAGTAATACCGTCCGAATCCATTAGCCCTTGTTTACGTTCATCTACATTACTGCAGGAGGTTTCTTTCCTTTTATCTAAGTCAAAATTGTGGTTTGATAGCTTTGCTGGAAGGGGAATATGAGAAACAGAAGGTCTGCTGCAGCTGAAGGGGAAAGGAGAGATCAGGACCTTCAGTGTGACTGCAGTGTGCATTGCCTGAATTTTCCTTTCCATCTCCTTGGACAAATAAGAGTGCTTCTAGTCTAGGTTACCATAGTTTCCGGTTTCCTTAGTAACCCCTTTGAGAGTATTCATGTGTTTGTGTCCGTAGGAAAGAGTGTGAGGGGGTCTAAAATGGAGTACAAACCTCTCACACTTGGAGTGGAAAAATCTCAAATTTTCTCCTCAATCAACAAAACCAAATCAAACTTGAAACGAGTAGTCTTACGGGAAAACAACTGAAATAATTATTACTCAGTATAATTTAAATCATGATGTGATGAAAAGATGTTTGTTCTCAAGTCAGAACCATTTAGGGTCTCCAGGGTAAATATGGAAGTTGAACAGAAGAAAAGCACACGTTGTCCTCGGGATGGGAATTAGGAGTTATGAACTCTGACTTGCAAGAATGCTTCCTTTCTAGAGTAACTGCATAGCAGTTACAAAGAAAGTGGTTACTCACTCAAGGTGAAATATTAGCAAGCAAAAACAAGGCCAATAAGAATTACATGTTTTCTAGTAGCTTTGGGTAAGTATAATGGAAATGCTGTCATAATAATACACCTGGTAATATTCTGTACAGTACTTCCTCCACCCTTCAACCAATTAGCACTAATACCAAAAATAACACATTTTATGAGTCAATGGCTTGATTTTGCCCTTTTTTAATCTGAAGTCAGGGATATGTTTCTTAACTACTTGAGAATTTAAATTTATATTTAAATTTAGATATTTATTTATGTTTAAAGAATTTAAACATAAATATTTTTGTTTTTTACTAGTAGCCTTCACTGATCCTTATTGTTGTGCATCTGTCCTGCTCTAGAAAGAAATTTGCCAGTAGATTAGTTCATTTGCTCTTGTTCTTAAAGAGCTCTTTTGTGTTTGGAAGCTATGCAGACACTTAACTGAAGCACATCTTGGCTAAACAGCATAAAAAGTGAATATAAGAAAAAACATTTTTATTGTGAGAGTAGTTGAATACTGGAACAGGTTGCCTGGAAAGGTTGCAGAGTTTCCATCCTTGGAGATACTAAAAACCCAAGTGGAAACAGTGCTGGGCAACCCGCTCTGAGTGAAGGGGTTGCACTAGATCTCCAGAGGTCCCTTCCAATTTCTGCTGTTCTGTGACCCTTGGATTCTGTGAAGTGTGTAATGGCTGGGAAAGTGCTTAAATGCAGATTACTGAGAGAACTAGAAAAAGTATACAATTCATGTAAGGAGGCACCAGCACATGTCAAAATGCTGTTTCACAAAGGTGATACTTTCCTAAGTTAATTTATAGCATTTGAGAGTTTAAAAGTGCAAGTGCTTTTGAGGATATTTCTATATTAAAAAAATAGAGAATAGTAACTATGGCATCTGTATTAAATAGATCTACAGTCCTAACAACTATTTATAGGAATTTCGGGAAGTTAGAAGAAAGAAGTTACAGTCAGAAGAGTTTCAAATTATATGACAAAAGTAACACCTCTTGTCACATACAAATAGGAGATGGAGAACAAGTGCATAGACAATTTGAGAGTAATATGAAGAATAAAATGCTGTTAGAAAGACTGCAGCATAAACCTTATTCAGTTTTTTGTTCATATTTCTCACTCTTGTCCCTAAGCTGTCATTCCCCTGTACTGTTGATGTCTTGCTGTGTTCCTGAAGGCAGCTCCGGGGCCAATGTTTTTTAACTTACAGTAACAGATTGCAAAATACATTTGTTGATCTTTGTCTAAGTGATTTGCTAAAAATAAATAAAAAAGAACGGCATAGGTCAGAAATGAATGTTTTAGTTCATTTCTATGAGCTTCTTCTCAGAAGCAGTTTGAAAAGAAATTGAAGTTTTCATTTATGGTACATGAATGGAGCATTAGTAACAGCCTCATTCTATATACAACAGATTAAATATACATCTTTAATCAGGTAAGCAGTTTCAGTAGGTGGCTCCTAATGAGCCCTTTGCTACATTTCAGAGGTGATTTATTGATTGGGTTGCCATTCATTATCAGTAGGAGCTCTGCCCTTTGGTAGATATGTCCGTATTGGCCAGTTTATTGTCCTTAAGCCGTTCTCTGATCTTACCTTTGTCTCATGTTTCATTGCCTTGAATCTTGTAGAATATTTACTTCAGCACAAAAAGGAGAATTGGGACATTAATGTTTTGATATTGTTCTGCTGAGACAAAAGTACAGGACAATGTGGACTATTGTCCACATCAACAAATAGTTAGGACTTTTTCCTTTGGATAAATGCCACTAAAGACACATGGGATCACAGTGCACCACTTAAAAGTCTGATTCAAATCTCAGTAAAATCAGTGGGAATCTTTCTATTTAATTGAATAAACTTCAGATTGGATTCTGAATAGCCCTAGCTTATATTATAGTCAAAGAAATTTCATTCCTCTAAGAGGCAGAAGTGACTCCCTAGTGACTTCTAATGTTGTTTTTGAAAAGTAGAAAATTGTAAAGATGAGACTGCAGAATAACAAAGAAATAATTGAAAACACCATTACCACAGTTTACTTCTTAGTTGCTGACCATAAAATTCAAGATTCAGCTCAACTGAAAGAAAAAAAAAAAAAACAAAACAAAATCAACCTACAATAAAGACTATAGTTTGTTTGTATGTACAAAGAATTTCCCTCCTCATGCTTAAACAGTCTGGACTGTAGTGTCTGTTATAATTCGGGCATCATTCTTGGTTTGCAGACTGAAAATACTCACGTATTAAGTAGAATGCTTTTAACATAAACTACTAGTATAACAGGTTAGTGCAATAGCTAAGACTAATATTTTCAGAAAGATACATATTATTGCATATTAATAAATTTTCTTCTTAGTAAAGTGGGATCCTTCTGGATTTTGATGTTTACTATTCAATAAGATGAAACAAACAAGTATCACTATTTTCTTTCATCTTCTCATTCCTTCTTTTACTACTGATTTTCAGGTTTTGTATGAAAAAAATAATGAGCACTCTTTAATAGACAAAAAAAAAAAAGTCACTGAAGTTCTATTCACCTATTAGCAACTAGCTCTTATGATAAAACTAAGTCTTTTCTAACCCAGAAATATGCACAAATATGATGGTAAGGATCATTAATTGGATAACACAATTATTACAATACCATATATTGTACTCATTACAGCCACAGAATCATATATGAAGTATCCAGTACAGGATGTTACTAAAATGCATTTCTTACACAGATAAGATTATACTTCAAACATCTTGCTTAAAATACATTTCCATAAAATCTGCAATCAGATGTCTCAGAGGATTAGCAAATCGATGCCTATACTTTCAGTTTTGGGTATATGATTCAAGTGTCAAAAGGTTGTGGTTATCAGAACTTGTTACCACCTGACAGTGTTTAATAGCTCATATAATCCAGGCCACACTCCACTTTCTTGCAGTAAGTGATGTTCCCTCCGCAACAATAGGAGGTACAAACTGGCACACAGTGACAACCTCAAGGTAAGGATCTTGAACAATAGAGGCTTAAATGCTTTCTCAACATAGAATCATAGACCAGTTTGGGTTGTAAGGGACCTTTAAAGGTCATCTAGTCCAACTCCTTCCAAGGAGCAGGGACATCTCCAACCAGATCAAGTTGCTTGAGCCACATCCAGCCTGGCCTTGAATGTTTCCAGGGATGGGGCATCCACCACCTCTCTGGGCAACCTGTTCCAGTGTTCTACCACCTTCATTGTAAAAAATTGATTCCTTATATCTAGTCTAAATCTATCCTCTTTTAGTTTAAAACCATTATCCCTTCTCCTTTCACACCAGGCCCCGCTAAAACATTCAGGGTGCTACCCCAATCCAGGGTTTAGGCAAAATGATACAGGGAAGTTTTCATTAACACTGTCTGGTATTGGAACTTTATCACAAAAATATTATATTACCATGAAAAAGAGCCAAGGGAATAGTCTTTTTCTGTACATGATTTTTAACAGCTTTTATTCTTGAGTGCTAGGTACCTGTACAGCCGATGATCTTAGCTATGATATCAAAACAGCAATGCCTCATGATACAGATTTCAGCAGAGGCTGTCTGGTAAAGTTGTTGGAGAATTAGTCAGAAAGGTGTCTCATTCTGATTAGACTACTTGTTTCTAGTAACTTTGTAATTTGTTCGGGTTCAGAGGCAAAGAAAGAAATTTGTGTTCTTTATTTTCACTCCCAGTAATCCACTGGCTTTGTGTATTTTTCTTTTAGAATGCGAAGCGCTGAATTTCCAAGGTAGTGTTAAATAGATGCACTGTCAGTAACACTAAGAAAATTAGTCTTGTTACATTAATTGAAAACCATTCAGAACTCAGATCTGAATGGAGGGCAATCTGGGAAAGCGGCCAAGCAGCGTTTTGGAGCGCAACACACAATGCACCTCTCCACAGCCGCTGGAGGCAACGGACGCTGCCTTCATTTTTGGATAGGCTACGGTCTTATCCAAAAGTCTTGCTGAGGAGCCATGTATTTATTTTCAGTAATCACATCTAGTAGTGGTTATAATAATGAAAAAAAGGTGGAAAGGAAAAGCCTTTTAAATGGCTTTCAGCAATTAAGAAGCAGGTAAGGTATCTTCTTCCAATGACCATAAGGGTGTATAGAGGGCAGACTGGCAGAACACATTTTTGCCTCTTTTTCATTTGTTCCCAGTTTGGTTCTTTGAATAACCAAATGTTAATAAAATAATGATAGATTATAAATTAAAAATTAGATCAAATATTCTGTTTATATACAGAAACTGAACTCTGTGGTGTAGCAAATAGGAAAAACAGGATTAGGATGAAAACATTTTTTTAGAATTGCGTCACTGAATGTGAAGACATGTTTGTTCAGTTCTTTCTGAGCTTCCACTCTGGTAGAAAAGATAAAATACAGTAACAAAGTACTTTATGATAGCTTTCTCTAACTAAAAGGCAAAAAGATAGCAATACGGAAACTTAGGTATTATATGTACATTTGGATTCTAGTTTATGAAAAATTGAATTGAATTTATGGAAAATTGCATTACAGTGCACTTGTCTTAAGAAAAATAAATGTGTTTGTAGCAGGTTACCCTTGACCAAGCTCTCACCCAGCTGCTCTCTCGCTCCCCCTCTTCAACAAGACAGGGGGAGAAAATAAGATGGAAACACTGAGATAAAGACAGGGAGATTGCTTATCAGTTATCATCATGGGCAAAATAGATTCAACTTGGGAAAAATTAATTTAATTTAGTACAAATTATAATAGATTTGGGTAGTGAGAAACAAAGACAAAAATTGAAACACCACCTTCCTCCTCTTTTTCCCAGGTTTGACTTCACTCCTTCACTCCCACCTCTTCTCACCTTCCTCCAGCCCTGAGTGGTGCGGCGTGGGAAGGGGAATCCCCAGGGGGTTGTGGTCTGTCCATAATGGTTCCTTTCTGCCGCTCCTTCTTCCTCACACTGGTCCCCTGCTCTGGTGTGGGTCCTCCACAGGCCAAAGTTCCTTCAGGGAATATCCACCTACTCTGGCGTGGGGTCTTCCATCCTCTTCTTCTTCTCTGGCCTTGGTCTTTGCAGGGCTGTTCCTCACTCTTTCTCTCCCGCCCTCCGTCTGTCCAGTGTTTTCTTCTTTCTTAAACACGTTTTTGCAGAGGTTCCCCACAGGTGGCTGAAGGGCTCAGCCGTGCCCTGCAGCGGGTCCGCTGGATCCGGATGGAACCGGCCATGGCCAGCACAGGGCAGTCCCGGCCGCTCCTCACAGAGGCCCCTGTAGCCCCCTCAGCAGATAAACCCAAAATGGCATTTGGTTAAAAAAATTGATTCAATTTAAATATGAGGGAACACAAAACTCTTCATAAGGAAAGCCTCTTGTGTTACCTTTGGCAATATTAACAAAATACTCCTGAATAGTTGTAGTGTATTTTTAATATTCTTATTTTACAATCTGATCCAAATTAAATCCAAATATACATTGTAAGTTAGTAGTAGCACTTTATTTTCTGACAAAAGAGGGCAAATAATTTGTTTTCTGGAAGATGTTGACAAACTGCTGGAAAAGATTAAACTCTTTTGGGAAATAATGCTCCAAAACAGAGGATGATGTTGAAAGTCTGTGTGGAAAATAAAAATATGCACCTGAAGGCTCTCCTTTTTTCATCATACTGTGGTTGGACTAGTAAAGGTATCTTTCCTTAAAAACACTGCCTTTTTAGATCACTACAGAGTTCATTCCAGTGTCCTGAGTACCGTCAGGAATCAACATGGTCATTAAATGCTGTAATTCATTGCTTAGTGTATTTGCTCTGTTTTCCTCTCCTATATTACTCTAATTCCAGATATCTTATTACAGCCATCCTTATTCGTTCGTGTGCATCGTCTTTGACTTTTCGCTACTATGACTTTTTTTCTTTTTTAAGTACAGACCATTTTGTGACCTGAACTATTTTTGTAATAATGGAAAAAAACCTGGGATAAGGGCATGCATTTTGCAAAAATTGATGCTTGAATTATTAAATACAACTCTATTCCCATGTGCTGTGAGAGACAAGTAGAAAATGGAAGCTGTCTATAATTTAATTACAGTACATACAATAATAATCAGTTGTCATTAGAACCCCGATGTTCACTGTGATGTGCAAATAGAGAAATGCCCAGTTCACAACAGTGAGGTGTTGTGTGGCTCGCAGAGCAGGACTGGGTCCTTTTTTGTGCAAAACTGGACTTTTATTTATTTCTAATATTTATTTCTGGTGATAGCATGCCACTCTAAGCTTTTAATTTAACACAGTGAATACATGAGACTAACAGGTATTATAACTTAAAGAATTCCTAGCTTACAAATAATCTATTTTAATGCAAATCACAATAGATAGGCATATTCTAGAAATGGAATTAGAAACACTGTTCTTATTTCTAAGTGATTTGTATTTGAATTGTGAGCCCATGCTGCTATTTTGAAATTAAATGCTATAGTCTCAGCTCTCTAATGATAGAAATTTGTTGATTATTACAGATCTTCAAGCAGCACTCAGGAGCATAATGAAACAGATTGGCAATGCCAACTGGATACAAACTGTAAGTGTTAAATTCTGCTGCCAGTTTCACATGCTTTGAAACACTCCAAGAGTAGAGTTCTGGTGGCTCCAGATTGAGGACTGTGCTAAGCACTGTACACACAGGTAACGAGAGGTCCCTATCTCAGCCAGCTTACATCCCAAACGTAAAAAGATGCTCGTTGACCAGATGAATGCTCAAGTGACACTGGGCAAAGGTCATTAACACGATGATATGAAGATATGAAAAATTCAACCTCTAATTATCATAGCTGTGCAACTGAAGTAGACACTGGCAGAAAAGATGTCCATAGTCTGCTGAATGACAAGTGAGTGAAATTCTACTTGTGGCACTGTGTGGAGAAAGACATACCAGAAATAGCTTTGAAACATATATAGCTTGTACTGATCATATGGTGCTACTAACAACTAGTTTTTGTGTACATGTTTTGCATATTAATAAATTAATTAACCAATTTAAAAGGCACATGTTGAAAATTATAATCTATAGGATTTTGTCTAAGGAACTGATTAGAAATCTATGAAGGAGAAGTGTAAGTTTGATTCAAGTTGCCAGAAAATTGATGCTGTGGTGCTGGTGACAATAAAGCAGTAAAGCACTCTCAGTGCTTTTCAGTTGCCGTGCGGCCTTAATAAAGAAATCCAAGAGGTGAACCAGATCAGTTTTGAGGCGCTTCAGTCAGTCCTTGTGGCCGGGCAAGGCTGAGCAAATCTTGTCCCAGTGAGAGTTAGGATTTGAGGTAGACCATCGGGCAGTGAGTAGTAGTCTCTGGAAGAGCCCATGAGCCCTGTAGCACCTGGCAGGTCAGGGTAAGCAGCTGTAGTGTTTTTTTTAATGTCAGCTGTGGATGAACTCAGTCACTCTTTTCCACCCACATCTTAATGTTGTATATAGCATGGGTTTTGGTTTTGGATGTTGTCCTAATGTCGAAACCAGGACAGACGTGGGGTTTTTTTTACCGTTTTCACACTCAATAGAGTGCCCAAACCTGCACACTGAAAATGGCTGCTAGCTCCCACTGAAATTAAGAGATATTACTTTTCAGACCAGCTGAGTTTTCCTATTCAGTTGAAGAACCCTATTCAAGACTACCTGAAAAAACATACAAAAAACAAACGCCAGATTCAAGACTGCACCCCACCGCTAATACACAATGGAAATCACAATACGCTGCTTGCACAGGAGCTTGGCTGCTGACAATTTCACAGCCACTTTTGCCACAAGTCACAAACTTTCACTACAAAAGGGATTTTTAAGGCATTAGCTCTCAAACTGATGCTATGAAATGAGACTTGCAGCTTTCATGTTTCATCAAAATAATTATTTCAGGCTGTAATAGTTGCAAGCACATTCTTGAATGCTTGACTCAGGTGCACCTTGTGAGCTTAGAAACCAAAACGTAGACCAGTTATTTACAAATCTGCTCCACAGCAGCGAAGTGCTTGGAACTGCCCGCCCTAGTGACAATGTCATATACCTAAATGCCTTTTTCTCGCTCTTACTAGACAAAACTGCAGTCTAAATTCTCAATAGTGCCTTGATCCATCACGAAAATAAGGAAGTGCCTACTGGTCAGAGTAAACCCACCGACCCCAGTGTCTAGCGGGGACCAGCTTCCTCCTCTCAAGTGTGCCATGAGGAAGGCTCAAGTAAAGAACAGAAATTATCCCATGCTTACTCCTTAGCTTTTGTGTAATGGACTTTCCATGGTATTTACCTGCAGAATTATACATTTAAGCCATGCTACCACACATTTTTTTAAAGTTAGGATTTTTTTCAATTTGCTTTCTTTTTCCCTTTGTAAGGGACATCAAAAGCTTTTGGTAATATGGGAGTTTTGAACTTCCTTCAGTAAGAACATAGTTAAACCCTGTAGGCAAAAACTGAGCTCTGTACCACCTCAGAATTCCTGTGCTTATACAGAGGAAAATATTCACTAGCCAAAAGATAAATCCACAAGCATTTCACTTCTGGAAAAATACACATTTTGGGATATGGTATCAGCAAAAAGCCCATCTCCTTTCATCTAAACATTTGTTTTTACACCTGTCATACAGGACTAAATATAGCCTCATTCTGTGCTTTGCCACCATATGTTGCCAGTTTCTGAGTGCAGCAAAAGTGGTTTTAGATTTAAAAGGTTCTGTGCAAATTCCAGCTGCTAATGGCACTCATTTTTATGTTCAAAAGGGGTTTACTGCTTTATGTAGATGTTTAATTTCTGCTTGTAGTTACTTAAGGTATATTCAGACATTAGATGGCACTTGTCTAAATTTTATATGGTACATTCATCCTGTACACCTGTGCAAGTTGGTTTGAGTTTTCTTAGCTCTTCAAGTAAGCTGACAAGTTGTCAGCTGGTCTTCTGAAGAGATTCATTATAGGATTATTTGAGATTGACTTTTCTTGAAACTCGAATCAGGCTCCAGGAAAGTATATAAAACTGTTAATCCAGAGCTTGTATAACTAGTGTGTAACTATTAACTTGTGTAACTTCTGGAACAGTTACATCATCCTATTCTGCACTCGCCTTTTTCTATTCAATGCAATGAAAGACAGTAACATGAAAAGACCACCAAATAGGTACAGGACACATAACAAAAGGTTTTACAGCCACGATTCTGGGAGGAGTACATTACTGACAAAGAAGTTACACAATTCATTCTTAGAAGTGCCAATAAAATCTTTATTCTTCTCCTTCCACACCCTTTCCCATCCACACATTTGCTAGTACATTTTTTTATACTATAGTTTGGAAAAACATATTTTATTATGTTTTCAGATTTTGAGCCTGTTTGTCATTCACCTAGTTTTTTCACAATTTTGCATTTGTGTGAGGCTTTCAATAGCTTCATACCATACATATATAAATACATGTAAATTCCTTCTTTATCCTCTCCCTTCATTAGGTGTCAGAAAAAAAGATTTTAAAATATTTTAGGTCAAGCCTGGAAATATTCACTGCTAGGTCATGCTGTTCTTAACATACTATCTTGTAAAAGAGCCTAACTGGAAACTTGTAGGTTGTTCCATTGGACTAGTGGGATTCCAGTCTCTCCCAAAACTTTTAAAGCATTTGCAATATACCTCCTAGTTAGAGAGTCATCAGTCACACAATCAAAACATGCATTTTTAGAGATAACCCTTTTAATTCGTTTTGAAGTTTTGCATTTCACAACAGAGAGCACAGGATGATCTAATAAGGCAGAACATAAACAGTCAAACTGTACAGCAGATTTTGCTAGGAATTTCTTGGGTCAGAGCAGGCAAGCCGATTTCTGTCACACACTGTGTCTTCCTCTGCAGTAATAAATTATGGTTTCTCTCTTTCATAAAGCACTTCAGATTCAGCCTCCTCCTCCCCCCCTCCTTCAAAGAGGAAATAAAAGTCACAAAATAAAAGAGAGTTTCTTGATCTGAACAATGACAAAACCAAAACTGACAGAATAAAGTCCAACATTTCCATGGAGCTTATTACAACAGCAGATACAACTTCACAAAATCCAAGAAAGGATTAGATTTAGGGGGACAGAGTTTCTAATATATATATTAATTAAAGATACTCTAAAACTTTTAACTGAAAGACCTAGGAAAAAGCTTAAACTCATGGTTTAAACCAATCACTGTGTATTACAAGTTAGCATGGCATTTAATATATGGGAAAATTTTTTACTGCAGCTGCTTATTGGAGTTTTTGGTACTGTTTTCTTCCATCTACATTATTGGTCACTTGCTATTGGAAAAGTCTGACTATGAGTCTTACCACTGTGTCAATTCCAGTATATGTATTCTGTTCTTTATTACATTGATAAAGTACTATAGCTTCACAGAGTGAAAAGATGAAAGTGCTCCCTAAACAAATTAACAAAGCTGAAAAAAATGCGTAAACAGTATTTCTTAGTTACAAGATCAGATTGTGTGTAGTACAGGTGAATTCCTCTGAGGTGGCTCATAAATTTGAAAAAAAGACTTTGCCTCCTATAAAGTCTGAAAGTTGTAGGTGCCGCCTTCTGTAAATATTAATAATGGCACCAGAGCGGGTGCCACAAGCAAAGGGCACTCGGCCACTCAGAGCCTTCCCAACAAAACCCTCACTGCTACATAGACTCCGTATTTCTTGTTCTCAAAGCTTCCTATAAGATAGCAAATGTAAAGGAATTTTTCTATATAGACCACAACAGCATGTGGATTAAGGACCGCAGTTACTCCTTCATCGCTACTTGCATTCTGGACATAGCATTTAAATATTTTTTGCAGCACTCAGGAAAGCTTCGGTGTGTTTTCGAGCACTTGCAATGAGTGACCCAACCCAAAGTACATCCGTCCCACAGGCAGTCTTCTTTAACTGCACTCCAAAATGTACTCTTCAACTGCAAACTACTTGAAAGCAACCACATTTAATGTCTTTCACAGACTTAAAAAATAATAATAATAATTATGAAACTTTTCAATCATTATAAAAGACACCACCCTAAATTCTGCCAAGAACCTGACGGGCCAAGCTGGTGCCCGGCAGAGATGTCTTGTGCCTCGGTTCCCTGGGTAACAGGGACACAGGCTCAGGAATGGAGCACAAACCTGCCAGGAACAACGCAGGAGCCATTCCACTTTTTTTTCTGCTCTGTCATTTTAAAATATCTCACGAGCATTCCCTGTCTCAAGAAGTGGTTTGAAAGAGGCAGAAATTGTCTTGTGTGCATTCTCCTTTTGAATCCAGATGAATGATTGATTATTTATCCTGAGTGAAGCAAGTGATGGTTTTTCTCCAAATTCTAGCAGACAACACTCCCGTCACCGAACCTGGCACGACACGTGTCACACAGAGCTGGGAAGGGGCACGGGACTGGAGTGGGTTAGAAACTGGCTGCCTTGGTCACACAGAGAGCACAATTACTTAATGACAGCAATTTACCAGTTTTACAGTCTGCAGTGCCAAGGAAATATCGCTTGTGACAGTGGAAACAAATCAAGCCTGAAGTGGTTATTCAGCACAGAAAATCAGAGCTAGTTTTTCTAACGCTGAAAATCATGGAATCTATTTCAGTGCTCAATTAATGCTTTGGATACCCAGCTCTAAGTAGATTTGCTAGAAAGTTTGGGACACTGGTCCTTTTAAATAACCAGAAGTTATGGATTAAACTGCCTTTGCTTCTTCCAGTCATTAACTTGACACTAGATTTTTTTCTAATGATTGCTCACTGTATGCCATTAGTCTTCCAACTGTGAGAGTTATTTATTTGTGCTATTTTTCTAAGCAACCCTGCTAATTCCCTTATGAAAGATCATACATAAGAATAAGGGCTACCGAAGCTGGCTGAAGTCTTTCATTTCACAAGGAGAGGACATTAAGGAAGAAAAGGGTTGTTGAAACCTCTTAAGACTAGATTAATATCCTCACCTTTCCACATTAAATGAGTGCTTTTCAAATTTGTATTATCATCAGTTGTAACAGGAGTTCATAGACAGAAAAAAATATTACTTTTTTTATATTTAAAATCACTTAAAGAGAAAAGACAGAAAGGGATTTGGTTTCACAGGTGACAAACTCACAGCAGTCTCTCAGGAATAACATCATCTGTGCTCAGGAGGGGAAATCCCAGCTATATGTATTTTTCCCTGTTGTTTATGTACAGCTGCAGTGAAGATTTCTTAGAGTTATAGGGAATGAATGAGAGTCAAAATGTGAAAGAATTGGTAATTAACCCAGGGGGTTGATTTTTTACTAAAAAATTAATTAACTTGAAACCTAATACACAAAGGTTTTTACAGTTGAATAGCTTTCAGACCAAAAAACACTAGAAGTCTATCACTGCTTTCTGACCTACTTTCCATGGTCATCGCTAATTTGATCTTCTTGCCTTCCATATCTCTCTGTCTCTGCCAGCAGACAGATGAGCAGGGGAAGAACAGAAGAGGCAGGTTGGGTTAAGAGGCCAGATCAAGGCAAATCATAGCAAACAAGAGACTGGAAGATTTCGGAGACCTACTCCCTAAATAAACAGACAATTACTCTTATTAGGATGAAGTCAAAAGACATTATTATCACAAATAGAGAATGTCTCATAAATCACCAAGTGTCCAACTAAATGATCTATGCATGGATAATGTAATGTCTGAAACAATTATTATACCACTTACAGTATCAAATCTAAATTTTACAAGAAGTTAATTAAGATAATTGAATAAATAGATCTATTGAAAAATGAAACATCAGATATAGGGAGGAAAGTTGAACATATTAGACATTTTCTAAAAGAATTATTGTTATCTGTTTAAGAACAATGTATTTGTTTTGAAACAGAAGCAGTTCATAAGATGTGAAATAACCCAGAAATCATACATTACATTTCTATTCAGCTATTTTAACTGACCTGAACAATATAAAAGAATGCTTTCCGAGCTAATATAATTTTGCTTATTTTCCCCTAAGAAACTTTTCTTATGTCCCAATTTCTATCCTGAACCCTCCCACACCAATTTTATTCCAATTTCCTAAGTAAATGAGGTTTACGTAACAGCACTGGCATTTGTCTGTATGTTATGTCTCCTTTAGCTTTTCATCCCATTGACCATTTTTAAATAGCTTATATGAAGATACAAATTTCTGTAAATGTGTCTGAAAACTGACAGCTGTTTGGAGAAGATAGGCCCAAATTCATGTCCCTGTTGAAGAAAGACAGTGTAACTCCAGTAGTTTCCTGTTATCCAGGCAGCACACATATGGACCAAGCCAGCCTCTGCATAAGCTGCTACACACCCAGTCAAACATGGAAGTGATTTAGGAACTAGAAAAAAAAAAATAAAGGGAGAAAGTACAGGACACCAGGATGCTCTGTGAGATGAGAGAGAGAGAAACAGATCAACTGCAAGCTAGTCTCCACTAGTTTTACTGTTCACAGGAACTTTTTTTCCCTTCAAATTTTTCAATTTAGCCTCCAAAATGAAATAGTCATTATTTGCACATTCCTAATTAAATATTAATAAACTGTCAGATATAAGCTACATGAAAGAGATCCAGAATAAAAACTTCAAATGATTAGGAGGGTTTGAAGATACATACCTGACATCTAATTACACTACCTTAATTCTGAGGATTTGCATCCTTTGACCTTGGCCCAAGTGTAAAACAAGCCACCGACTGCACTGATCCATGTCTAAGGTTCCTAAAGGCAACTAACATGTCTTTCCGTGTTTCCTCCTAAGAAACACAAAACACCTTGCTTATAGGGATTAATTGCCTTTCTGAGATGAACAGTTTATTCCCCATTGTAAATTACACCGGGACTGAGACAGATGTAAAACTGGTAGGAGTGTCAAGTCTGTCAAAGAACATGCAGATGTCTTCCCAGTCCCATGTCATGTATGTAATCTTGTTTTAAGGAATGTGTTGATTTTTTCAGCCTTAAAAGAGATGATGACTAGATTTTGTGCATTTCGGTTATGACCACAGGAACCTACAGGACATGTTTCAACCAACTGTCCTAAGCTCTACTCCCCTACGCTGAGATTTCTATGGAAGCTGTGTACTCCTCACCACCATCAAATAACAGCACCTGTACTATTGTTCTTTGTAGTTTTGCAATGATTAATTTTTATTTGTTTGTTCTTGTCTGCAAATTTCCCTTTCAGAACGCCGTCAATATTGGAAATAATAAATATTCCCAAAATGTTGTTCTCTCATTTACTATATTTCCTTTACAATACCTAGCAAAACAAAATAAAAAATAAAAAACACCGCACTAATTGCCTCAAGACCCTACTAAGTTATTTTTTTCAGTAAAGCTGTGGAACAAAAATAACTGATTTTGACGCAAGAGTTTTAATTAGAAAATACTATTATGATAAATTTTCAGTCAGCTTGATGACAAAAGAGAAACTAGAAATACAGAAGTATTGTTCAAATCCATGGTTAAGCTTATGTGGACTGTTAGACCTTCACTTAAATTTGAAAAAAAAAATTCTTCAGGAGATGGCAGAACTAGATATAAAATTTTTAATTTAATCTATAATATTAAAATATAGATGCTTTATTCTGGAGTGTTCTGGCCACAGACAGAAAATGAAAAGAGGGAGTTAACTTCACTGCAACTTTCAGTTTCAAGATTGCTGATAAAATGTATTTATTTAAATTCAAGTACTGAAGTAATTGTTTGTATTGTCTGACACAGCTATAGATTTTCTTTTTAATATATATTTTGGCAGAAAATAAAGTAAAAGTACCTGGAAATAATTTGAGGAATTTATATTTAAAATAATTAACAGGAAGTGAACATTTTACTATAAAGCCTTTTACAACTGTTTTAATTTTTTTAAAGATATTATTTCTTTATACCATAGAAGATTAATACATCTAAAAAGATAGTAAAGTACCAATCATTTAGGTAGTGAAACTCTCTAAGTCATGTAGTAAATCAAATTTAATGTTTGTGGGCTTTTGCTTTTTTCTTTCTTACTTTATAGCCAGCTCAACTGAGAAGCAAAAGTATGTGCGATATTGATAAAATATTATTACAGCCTAATTGCTATAATGTTATCTATATTGAGTAACCCAGTTGATACTAAAAGGGTTTCAGTTACTGTGAGTACAGTTGTTCATACACATTTGCAGAATACAAGCTTGCAGCATGTGTTTTTTCAAATATGTTCTTAGAAAAGGAGGTTCACCTTGTGAAAAATAAAGGAAAGTTCTCTTTTGAAAAACCAAAGTCTTTCACAGTGCTTCTTAAATCAAAGAGGCTATAATTTTTTACTGTTATTCAGAAACAATAATTATTTGAAAGTTTTCTTCTTCCCTACTTTTTTTTTTTAAAAAAAAAAAACCTTTGAAGCTGTGCTTTTTTAAGAAAATAAAACATTTTTCTTCCCTCAGGAAAATAGGAAGAAATTTCTGTTGTATAGCAAGTACAAAGATCAAGCTCAGAAACATATCATAGATATTTATTTATTTAGAATATTTTACCTTCTACCTTGTATGGACTAAAAATATCTTCAGAGTTCTTTCACCTTTTTAAACAACAGAAATTGTTCACACATTATGATATTGCTTCAATGATGTTCTAAAAATTGTTTCAGAACTTCTTTTATTAAAAGTATGTGTCATTTTTAACCCTAAGAATGTAATAAAGCAGTTAGTACAAAATTCTATAGTTCTCCACTGAAAGGAATTATGACTCTTCAAAGGTCAGCTATAAATACCTTTTCAAAGGCCTTTGTGACTGAAAAGAGCTTCATAATAATGAGTATAATCGTTGTCTGTCCAGATTTTCTTTTTCAAGGAAATCACAAATTGGTAATTTGTACCTGTTTAATTGTTTTCTTTAACTTTCTTCTTTACAGGTACTCTGTAAGATTCATCCTTTCATAGCAAAGGAGAAAAGGATAAACCTGTTTAAAAGGAGTAGCTGGCATCATTGCAAAGTAGACCGAAAGACTATTTTCAGGGGGGAAAAAAAGAAGACTTCAGGAAGACAGACTTCTTTGGGGGAAAAAAAAAAATCAATTCTGCTTCAGTGTGTGAAACAAAGTGAAACATTTCCTGATTAATATAGAGAAACACAGGAAAACCAGATTAACAGGTAGGATTGCTGTTTTCATTGCTTCCTTACATGAGCCTCACCCATAATTGTTCCCAACACCAGAACAGATGTAAAGTAAGTCCCAAAGGGCAAAAGAAGCTACTGATGTACCTTTCAAAATTACAATGTTCAGTGGTTTCTACATGAAATCTATAACAATACAAAGAGATAGTCAAGTTGAAGACGTTGCAGAGTTCTTGTGCAAGTGCACCTTGTCTGCTGTTTTAAGAGATCTCATGGAGTATGTCTTTCTCTGTTTACTTAGTGCTCTCCCTGATGCAATAAACCAAACAAGACACTGAAACATGGAGCTGAGTAAATGAGAGTAAGGTCCATGCTAAATACAAGAATTCCCAACATCTAGGGTTTGGAGTTGTTTGGGGTTTTTTAATTATTATCCCTTTCTTAATCTGGGGAGTAAAAATGTTATTTATTTCATTTAGGTATATACGTATAAATATCTCTAAGAATTTTCTATATATCTCAGACAAGTAAGGACATGGGAGATTATATATA
>WHYT01015058.1:2124-24043 GCA_009806455.1 Tetrax tetrax | reverse complement strand
TGGTTTCTACATGAAATCTATAACAATACAAAGAGATAGTCAAGTTGAAGACGTTGCAGAGTTCTTGTGCAAGTGCACCTTGTCTGCTGTTTTAAGAGATCTCATGGAGTATGTCTTTCTCTGTTTGCTTAGTGCTCTCCCTGATGCAATAAACCAAACAAGACACTGAAACATGGAGCTGAGTAAATGAGAGTAAGGTCCATGCTAAATACAAGAATTCCCAACATCTAGGGTTTGGAGTTGTTTGGGGTTTTTTAATTATTATCCCTTTCTTAATCTGGGGAGTAAAAATGTTATTTATTTCATGACAACTAACAGAGAGAGAAATATATTTACCTCTGTGGAACAAAAAAAAAGCATACTGGGACAGAACTAGCCAGTAGTCTTACTGGCTATCTCACTCTGCACTGGCTTTCTTGTGAAGCAAGAATTCTTTTAGGTATATACGTATAAATATCTCTAAGAATTTTCTATATATCTCAGACAAGTAAGGACATGGGAGATTATATATATATATATATATATATATATGTATTTAAGATAACTATCACCAGAAGACAAACTATTCCTAGACCTTTCTTGATGACTCAAAAAGAACACTCCTGAAGGTGTTTATAAAAAAAAAAAGAAAAAAAAGACTTGTACAGTTAAAAGCAACAGAATTAGAAGCCTCAGTTTCATTTGAGCTGACACACTGAAAACAGTTCACTTAGTCTGTAACTGAAGACATGGAAGAACATCCTTTTTTATGCCTCAGCTACTTAGCCTTTAGACCCCCAGGGCACCAGGGTCTCTCTTGGGGCACTGGCTTGGACTTCAATGAGAATAGGAATCACCCTTCATGTAGGTATGGTATGTACACTCATCTAACAGCAACCAAATGAGGAAAGACAAGATTTTGATCTCTTCCCTTCAGTCTGACTGAAAACTAGACAGAAGAGTATGGGTTGTTTTTTTTTTCCAGAAGTAGTAGCACAGGATCAGTTGGCCCAAAAATCTTGCTTTTGAAGGCCTGCCAGCAACAAGTGGTGCTCAAAGGCTGTGTAATGAGCCAGATATCAGCTCTCAACAACCTGTCCAAGGAATGACATGAATATAGAGCGAGAAGCAAAATAACACACCTCAAAATAACATGCAATGCAAGTGTTGTAAGAGCTGGGTGATCACTGACCACCACATGATGCCAGATACGAAAAAGAAACTCAGCTACTAATGGATCATCCCCAACCAGAGCTGAAACCCTGGACATACAAAAAGCAACCAAGGAAGTGCAAAATACCGCTTGAGTGTTTTAAGTACAAGCAATAGGCACTACAAAAAACAGATAAACTGTTACTCTTTTTCCTGAGATGGCTTTGAGGCGTTCAGTGCATCCAGCTCTGTTACAGAAATCTGAGGATTATTTCATGCCAAAGAACTCTAAAAGGGTACTAATTTTAAAAGAGTGCTAAATACTGACATTTCCAGTGCTCAGGTCAACGCCGTATTAATTCATGCTGTCTGAACTGTGGAATCGGGAATGCAACATGACGCTTTATGTCATGATTCCCCAATTAGTTTAATTCAGTGTAGATCCACACTACTGCTGGAGGGCTTGAGCTGGTCTCCTTCCCCCCTTCCCAGGTCCTGACCCCTCTCGTGTGCTAGCACTAGCACTCAGGAAGACACGGGGTGAACCAGAGACCTCATCTCTGTGAAAATTACATTTGTGGGCTTAGTTTCTGAACAGATTGGTGCCAGATCCAGCTCACCTTGCAGCTGCATGAATGGGGGCAAAAATAAATAACTAATGCTGTGCCCTTCAATAGCAGCAATGATTTATGCTGCTTAAATTGCTGATGGATCCTCAGGTAATGGTTGCTACAGAAATCCTTAACATGAAGCAAACAGACTGTTGCCTACTGTAGCTTTGCATAGGATCAGTGACAATGATTCTTCAGCCACCTCTCGCAGTTTAGTGTTCTGCCTGACACTTCATATATTTTTCTGTTATTTAAGCTGTTGCAGTAATAATAATTATCCCACCCTCATTAACTAATGAGAACAATTTCATATTGTAATATTTATTAAATCCCTCCTTTTTATTTTCTTTTAAGTAGTCATGCTTCTTACAGTACTTCTTTCCCCTGAGTTGAACAGGGCGAGTTGATTGCCTTAGTGTCTGCTAGAATAGGATGTTGGCTTAATAATTATGGATAAAATCCCTATCCAAATTAAATCAAAAGCATCTCCCTCTAACGGCATTGTCATTTTGATTAACCCATTGTCATTCAAATACAAGAATTCTGCTAGAGGAACTCCAAGTCTCTATTGTTTTCTGTCCGGGAATCAGCATCCTTACTTGTGCCGTAGGTTCTCCGAGCCAATGCAGATTTTACAGTGCCTCTGACCTACTGTGAAGGGAGTTGTATTTTCCACCCCGCAAGCACACAGGTCTTTCCTAGCTGCCCTTAGACTAATTTAAGGACACGTGGAGAATTTGGCAGAGACTATTACAGTGCAGTGAATGGAACCACTGTAGTCAGTAAGGGCTTCATGTGCAAGCCCATATTACAGTGTCATAACACAAACATATAACTAATTAACTAAATAATGAAGGGGAAACATAAAAACAGTGTCTTATGCCTGGGGAATTATAGAGCCTAAGGCTCAAATGGCAGCTTTAAATAAGTATTTATTTGCTTTTGTTAAGACAGGTTGCTTTATTTTAATACACATTTTATATTAAAATTAATTATAATTTATATTGGGTTCTGTGGTCATAATTTGTATTTTCTGCTTTATGTGTCACTCTCTCATTAGTTTCCTAAATAACAGAGAACACACTTAGTCAGTTGGCATTTTCCAGTGTTTTAATTGCCTGCTGTGATATAATTATTGTGACATTTTGGGATGTTTTTAACATCCTGAATTAAATATTCTGACATCCCACAGAGCACTTCATGAAAACAGTCAAACTGTATTCAAGTCATTAGGAGTCTACAGTTGTCCTTTACTATTAAAATTATTTTTGACATTAAAAATGCAGATAAAATTAAAGTATTTAACAACTTATATCTTATGTCAGTTTTCATCTTTAAAGTTGTAAAATGTTAATAGAATATAATGAGTAACTATGGAGCTCAAAATACTGCATTAATTTATTTTTGGGGTTTGTTTTTTTTTAAGTAGCTATCAAAGAACACTACCTATGAAATCCTATCTACGAAGATTAATTTTTGGTGAATTCTCACAGTAAAATATGCAACACATATTTTAAAAAAATAAATAATCTATTCTATTATTTCACAACAATGGTTGTGAAATACTGTACATCTTTAAAAAATATTTTACTTGCCACAAAAATACTTTATGACGCAACATAAGATTATTTGACTTCCAGATTAGACTTCATTTCTGCAAACACTAATTGTTTAATGAATTATCAATGAGAATTACATATGTCAAATACAATTTTGTGAATTAGTTCCTAACAAGGTGCAAGAATACCCAAGAATAAGATAAATTTACATAGTAAACAGCCATTTCCCTGTCTTGGTCCCTGTTTTGCAAACGAACTGGAAGTTTCCTGGTAGTCTCCTGTGCTAGGAGAAGCGGTTTTGGGAACCAGAGAGCCAATAAGGTCAGCTGCGTTCAGCTCTCCAGTCCAGCTCCTTCTGTCTCTACCACCACTGATGCATAAATGTGTGGGTCTTGTCAGGGATAGAAAGAGAAGTCAGGAGACTGATGGAGAGTGATATAGCACACTGGCAATCTCCAATTACCGCCTACTCCCTAAAGACTCATACGCTGGCTTGCACACAGCACTATATTAAATTGCACTTTGGTCAAGCTAGAAAACCAGACATAACCTGACACTTAACTTCCCCATCTGAAAGTATGGCTCTAAGACACAAATTGTGCCTCTTTATTAAATATACTTTTAAACAGAGAGTCAATGGCTTAATATATACCTAATATTTTATTTATACCTAGCACTGATAGCCTCGAAACTCAAACAAAATCCTCAATTCATACTCTCACATTTCAAGGCTTAAATAATAATTTTTTTCTTAACTGCAAATTTAGTTACTCTATAACATCAATCAACTACATTTCAAAAGATTGCCTGAATTTTCCTATAATAAAAAATAGAAATAAATGCAACATTGTAACACTGAAGTAATATTCAAAAAATTTTAAATGTAATCATGCACATGTATACAAAAATATATTGGGCTATTGAGTGACCAAGACACAGTCCTTGCAAGATGAGTGACAGAATCAAGACTTTATAGCTGTTGTGGAAAGACAGAAGTTGCTAGTTATCAGAACGGAAACTAGAAGCGAGGAAGCAACAATAAACAGCCCTATATATGTTGACACCAGTTTGATAGCAAGTATATAGAAAGTGGAGTTCTTTCTATTTCTTAGGCAAAATATAGCAAAAATCTTCTAAATCAAAACAATTACCTGATAGAATTGAGACAATGACAGCATTAGTAAGCACAGTGTGCACAAAATTAATGTCTGTCATTACTTTAGTGAGAACCTGGAGAGAGAGATAATGGAATTATGACAAGGGGACAAATCTGCAACAAGGATGTTACTTTTGTGTATGCAATTACCTGTCTCTTCTGTGAGTTATAGCTTTACTTATATGAGTACTTATTTACTTTATATCTTTCCAATACTACACTGATGATTCAGATTGATTTGAACATGCCCTAGTGTATTTACTACAATAAAATGCACTGAAACAATCCCAATTATGTGATCAACATCTTCAATAACCCAGCTGACATTCAATGCTGATACTCCATCCCCATGTCAAACTTCTATATAGACTTGAGAGTCTTTTTTCATTGAAATCATATCTCCACTTTTTATATGTCTTTAAAGGACTTTAAATGTGTTGATTAAAATTCTAAACAGCAGATGTAGGTTATAACAGCCATAGGGCTTTCAGTAACGGGATATTTGAGCAAATATCCTGTTAACTTAAGTGAAAGTAGCTCTCTTCCAGAGCAGCAAGAATATGGAACCCAAAGAAATAAGAAATTACAAATAACATGGTTAAAAGTAAGCTCACGTAAACTCTGTCTGCAGTTATAGCCAGGAGCAGATCAGCACTGGTCTTATTTTACCCCAGTTCTGAATCATTTTTTAATGTGATAAGATTAGTACAAGCATCAGCAACCCTATTGATCCTATCAAAGCCAGAAGTCCTACTACTTCATTTTACCTACTGTTGGCCAGGCATCTAAACTAACTGTACTAAATGCATCCTCATTCAAGAGAGTATTTAAATACATGCTTCATGCAGCTGAACCCAATGTAGACTTAAGCACCCACTTATAATGAGTATGGTAATACACAGCCCTGAATTTGCTTTTCCCTTCTACTTGTAAGTATTGCCAAGCACAGAGAGGTGACAGATCACTGGAACTGGGAAAAGATTATCCCAAAGAGCTTATTCAACTGTTCATTTTCAGGCACAAAATCGAAGGACACAGAGTTTTTTAATCTGAAATATAATCAGCTGACATGGTATTCCACTGCGATGTATGATTAAAAACTAAAGAATAAACCAAATAACCAATAAGTGCTAGAAGCAAGCCTTTAAAAAGGCTTTCAGAAAGTTTTATGAGATTTTTTTTTTTTACAGGAATAGCTACTAGAAAATGATATTTTTGTGTTTGTGTGTTGAATGATGCTAAAAGATTATCTCTTTATTTTGTTAGAAAATAAGCACCCATCTAATTAAAAAAAAAAAAAGTACATTCCAATAATTTCATTCATTACTTGCTCTGAGATAGTATGCAGTTACCACTATATATTTATTTACACGGTTCTTTCAGATATATCAGTGATACCTAAGATCATGAGTAAAATCACACTCATGTTTCAACACTCTCAGACAAGGTATTTCACTATTAATAAATTGGAATTGGATCATTATCTTTACTGAAGGAAAATTACATGGGGACCACCTACATAAGCGTTTTAATTCTATCAAAAGTTAGTGTTTTCAAGCATGTCTCCCACTCGTCGACACTTACTGTGCTCCCCTTCCCATTACAGGGCTGTTCTAGAGCACAAAAGCTGCACTATTTTCAGATGAAAGTAAGCTAGAATGCTTAGTATGCTCCAGAAGCACACCTAACAGCGTCCACAGACAACTAGGTCACGGGGACAGACTACAGCAAGTACAAAGTAAACCTCCAAAAATATAAATAATGGGAACCTAAGACCTTGCTGATGTGAACATAGCTATTCTGTCCAGAAAAGTGCCATGGCAGGTTTGATGTTTAAAGGTACTAATCACTGAAAAACAAGATTTTTAAGAGAAATCCTAAGCATTATGGTGACTGAAACAGAGGGCAGCAAGTTTTTTTCTTCTTATGAGGTATATAATAATTCAGTGCAATGTCAGTGCCAATAACCTTGTCAATGGTTCAGCTTCTAACTCTATGGGTTTCCCAAAATATCCAGTGATAAGCCATTCCTGAGGCTCAAGCTTCCATGTTATCTCTGAAAAATCCTTCTTGTCAAGGCATCTTCACCTCTTAAACAACAAACCCAACAAAGTGATCAAACTCCTGCCTCCACCTGCAGGGATTTAAACCTCTCCCTCTCTGAAATATACATAACCACTAACCTGGGGGTAATTTGGGGGAGAAGGTATTCTCCATCCATCCTGCTGACGCTGTGACATCATGCAGAAAGGAATTTGTGATAATTCCTAATTGTGACAGAGCTTATTGCATAGGACATTTTTGTTAAAGTTGGGAACACTTGGTGACAGTCTGCAGGTAGTAATAGCTGCCATTACAGAAAGTGATCCCTAGCTTTGGTTTTGAAAAAACTTTACAACTGTATTTTGCCAGGGGCCTAATCCTACAGTAAGTATTAGGTATGCTCTGAGAATGCTTCCTAGCTCAAGCTGCTTAGAGGATTTGGTAGAGAAACAGTTCCCAGATCGCTGCCAGACTGCGGTAGAATATAGGCAAGCCCCCAGCAGCCTTGGACATGCACAGAAACAGAATTCTAGACACGTTTAGAGTCAAAGAAACAAAAACATTCAAGTGCATCTGGAATTAAACTGCTACTGAGCAAGGTCATTTTGGATCGTATTTTAAGGTTCATGACCATAAGCCCTTTATTTGAGCTACTATGATTCCTCTGATTTTGAGGTCTATTAGTATTTTCCCTACAAAAGAAATAGCAGGACCTTGGGAAAATAGAGGCAGGCAACTGCTCTGTGGAAACTAGAGCAGACAAACAGAAGGAGGTGTATACTGCAAGCTGCATAACTTAACGGGCTTCACCAAGGCAGCTTGAGTGCTGGAAGCAAGTCAGTGAAATCACCCTGAGCGCCAGGCAGCTGTGGTTATAGACTGTTTCCAGCCCCTGAGCAAGCTGCTTCCAAACCAGCTCAGATAGCTCTCTGCTCCGCTCCAGTCAACAGGCGTAGCATGAAACCAAGCCGGGAAAGAACTTCTGGTATGCGCTTAAGTTCATTTCTAATTAGGAAAGTGAATAAGTGGATGCTTGAAGTTAATCACCTACTTAAGTGCTTTCCCGAATTACAGCCATACACTGGTATAACCGATGACTGTATCTTTATGTAGACTCCATTTTATAATTCGATACAGAAGCAGAGAAGGAAAGTATTCAGATTAAAGGAAGGGGAATGAAGCTGAGTGAAGTCTATGCATGCTAGTTTTCTTGGCTTTCTTAACGCTGTCATACCAGTTTGACCTTTATTTAGAAATCTGATTTTGGTAATTTGAGACTGATATATTTCTAAGCAACAGACTGTTTCTGAAAGGAAAAAGCATTTCTTCCTTTCCCCTTTGCTTTTTGCTTCTCCTCATATTGTAACAATTCGTACCATTTCTTACCTCTATTGCTAAACAGATACAGTTGTTAGGTTTGCAGTAATTCCAACCATAACTGTTCAGTGTATACGGCAGAGAGCTGTTTCCTGTCCCTCACCCTGGTGAAGCAGCTTTCTGAGTAAATATTTACAAAGAAATCATTTCAGCACAGTTTAATTAAAATGTTAATTTTTAAAGAATGAGAAATACATAAAGATGATATGATTAAATCAATGAAAAAAGCCAAAACAAATAAGAAAATATGAGCCAGAGTCAGTATAATCTTATTGATCATTGTAAACAACAGAACATTTATTCTTGAAAATGATCATTCAGCACAGAATATTTTATGTTCACTGAAAAAAACCCTCCCACACCTTTGTCTTTACTAAACATTTCCCAGCATACATCCTAAAAAGTGGAAACAATATTGTTAGCTGTTCTGAAATACTCCCAGGTTTCAATAAATGTGGTTTATTCTGCTCACACCAGAATCAAGCCAGATGCAGTTACATCAGCAAGGGCACCTACTACTCCAAAGTTTGATCTTCATTCTCTGAAAGTGTAGTTCAGGTTGTTAAATACTCACTGCATTTCATTTCAGGGGTAGGAAAATTATCCCTGTGCAGATTATATTTCAGATGTTACTCTCTTTTCCAGAACAAAAGATATCATATATAGCCTCAGACTTGTATATTTTAAACCAAGCTTTACTAAAAATTCACCTGTGAAAAAGTCACAAAAAATGACTACAGGATGATAAAAGAAATTATTATTTTGCAGCTATACATCTGAGTAATGAAACAAGAACACAAGTATCTTTGGTTTTTAGCTACAAGTATATCCATTTATTTGCAGTCAGGTAAGCTAGGATGGAATTTTTTGAAGATTGCTATGAGTACAAACACTTATCCACATAAATTGTCTTGCAGGATGGAGGCCTAAACTTATTCAAAAAAGAACTCAAATTCAGACAGAAGCTTGATGTTAGATCAGTTTCACCTTTTTTAAAGATAAATACACCCAAAGATGCTATAAATTTATAATCCCTAAAAAGAGGTTCCATTGGACATGTATTAACAAAGGAGAACAAATCCTGTAACCAGAACAAATTCAGAAATATTGAGAGTTATATTTAAAAAAATGTTTCAAGAACAAATCTGTCCCCTACTTCCTTATCCCCTAGAGGCTATGACCTCCCTTGCAGGCTATTTTTCTTACCCAGAAGTTTACCAAACTGAATACACTCTGCATAACCTCTTCAAGAAAGCCAACCTCTTTCTATTCCCTCTGAGACTTAACTCTTTGTGTTCATGCTACTGTAACTTAACCTTAACTCTTTCACAAATTTGTTTCCAGTTGCAAATTCACTGTGTCCTCCACCTCAAACTCTCACCCTCCTAAAAAGGCAATTTTTTTTTCTCATCATGTAGTAAAGAAATCACTTATTGTGATTATCCTATTCTTTCACACCTAAACCTCCCAGGTGAAGATGGTTAACTGCTCCAGGTGAACGACCTCCCTCTCTCCTATGGACTTCACCTGACCAGAGTGCAACAGCCAGAGCAGTACAGGTGGGCAGCTCTTCTCTCTGTGCCTGGTCATGGATTTATTAACAAAACATAACACAGAATAAACTGTGAGTGAGAAGTTCAATTGACTCTCATAATAGGAGGTTATAACTCTAAGCTTGGATGATCAGGTTAGAAAAAACTGACTTTTGTGTTTTATCTTCTAATGTGAAATGTGTCTCTTTTTTTTTTTTTTTTTTTTTTTTTTTTTTTTTTTTTTTCTCCACTAAAAGAGGTGCTGATCTATAGCCCTCATTTGGGGAGTGATTACCTTGTGCTTCACATTACTCAATGCTCATACTGGGTGAGTATTTTAATATTTTTTTCTTTGCTTTGATTCTTTTGAAGATAGCACATTAAAGATTTTTAATTCTGTATTTTTCTTTTTATTTTAATGAAGATTTTCTGATATTGCCTAGAAAGCAGACAGTGTGTGCTGGAGATAGAAGGGTTGGTTACGTTAGAGGCAAGTTAGGAGATCCTCAAGCAACCTTTCCATAAACTCCAGGATCTTTACTTCTCCTCAGGGAGAGAAGCAAGATGACTACCAGATCACTTAATATTTTGAGGAAAGATGATTTCTAAGTCATCATTTCTCAAGCAAACTATATCAAAATGAAAAGTTCACTAAAATGAAACCTCAAGAAGCTTAGGTAGCTTGGAAGTTTGTGTAGCTTGTACCAAGCAGATTTCCTCACAATCTCTTCTTCTAGCTACTCTTGTCTGTCACTTACACAAAGAAGCAAAATTTGTTCTCAATATAAGCAGAAAAAAAGCTTGTCATAATCATGTTTTTTTAATATACTTTTGCTGGATTGTTAAGACCATACTCACCTGTCTCTCTAACTCTGTCACATTTATAAGAAGCAATGTGAAGGAGGAAAAAATGTTTAACAATATGTGTCAATATTCCTTTCTTTTGACTTTCATACTGAGCTTTGCTTGCATGACGAGGGATTGCTACTGGTTTATGTGTGTGTACATAGGGATATGTGTGTGCGTATATATATATGGCTTTGTTTATAAGAGAGGAAAATGAGTTGTATGTCACCCGGATTCTGCATGGATTTGACTGTCTCTTCACCTTTAACTTTAGTTTGTTTTCTTTTTAACGTTACAAACTGGAGTTTTAAGTAAGCATAGTGGCTCCGGAAGACTTGTTTTAAATGCATTTCCCTGCTCCAAGGCATGTTATTGCTTGACTGAATACCTCAGTAACTAAGAGGAAATGTCTTTCCAGATGACCAAAATGATGATTGTTTTCCCATGTCTAGAATCACCAACATCACTTACATTTATGTCTCTAGATAGACCTACTACATCATCTTTTCTGCTTCTAGTGGGAGCACAGCTGGGCTTCCAGGAGTAAATTCGAGCTGTAGGTGGTGCAGCTAATTCCTGTGTTGGCTAGAACAGTTGTATCAGACACTGTATGGAGGGTCACTGTGGAGTGTACAAGAGAAAAACAAAATCAAATTAGATGCAATGCCTTAAACATCTTGAGTATATGAAAAGTTGTTGACTAGTGAGAGATTAAATAAAGCAAGAAGAAACTTTACATACCTTTAGAGGAGAAGGTCTTAACGGATATTGAATTTATTTACCTCATAGTATAATTAAGTTCAGAAGCCCAGACTTTCAACAGTGAATGAAATTTCACACGTTTTACACTAAATCATTTTTGATCTGTCTTTTACGTTCTGGAAATTATTTAATGCTCTATTTAAGTACCATTCTCTCTAACATTAAACCACATATAAAGTTATTAACTGTTGAAACAATGAGGGGAAAAAAATTATAAATTGTGACATTCTGTACTTCGGTATTTGACTTCATCTTGAGCCACGTTGTTTTATTAGAAATACAGCACTATATTTTTAATACTCATTTGAATATGTGAAGCATCTGGCAATGTAGTGGTTAGCAGGGAATCCTCACAAAATAATGTTGTTCAGCAGGCCTCAGTAAAGATTGGCAAAAGGCTCCAATGCTATTTGGTACTTTAAAAAACTGGATTGCTATTTTGAAGTTTTCTTTAATGATATGAAAGTAAACAAAAAAAATCCCAAAGATGGAAACTTGCATCCGATGCAAAATTATTGTGTTTGTCAAGGATGGTGAGAATGGGCTTATTGTATTGCAGCCAGCTTATTAAATAAAATGTAGGTCTCAGTATAGCCAAGTGGAAGACTAAACGTTTACAGGAAAAAAGAAACATAGGCACTTCCTACAAAATAGAGAACCATATTCTAGGCAGCAGTGGTCAAAAAAAATCCAGAGACAATAGCACAGACCCAGTGAGTTCCTCTAGAAAGGCTAATGTGATTCAGACAGTTATATTCTAGCCAGGAAATAATGAGTACCCTTTAACTGAAGTAATTTTACTTCTAGTATCTCACTTCTGAAATTTCTTTGAAATTCTGCTGCCTGTTCTTATTTTTCCTTTCTAAGTGCGTTAAAAAAACAGGCCGGCAAGGTTCATTAAAAAATAAAATAAAATTGAGCTCTAGAATATGGCTTACTTTGTGAGTGCAATGTAGAAATACCTCTTTGCTTCCTCTCTCACTTATGAGAGGCTTAATATTATACTCAAAATATTTCTGAGGCACCATATAAAATCTGGTATTTTTTTTTTCCTTCCATCCACTTTATAAACATGACTCCAAAATATAAATTAATATATTTCATGGTGAAGTACTTTCTTAAAAGAAAGTTGTCATTGCTTACTTGTTTAAAAAATACAATTTTGAGGACTACCCAAAAAAATCTCACAAATGTTGATCATATCCATGGAGTATTTTTTGCCTTACAGTGATTATGTTCCTGAAATTATGCCTTCATGTGCTTTTAACAAAGGCTGGTGCATGGGGGTAGGAGGGGAAAGAGCAGCTCTGCCATTTGGTCTTGTTTTCCTTCCCAAATAGTCTGTGATGTTCACCCAGATCATGAGAGACACAAAGAACGTTGTCCTCTGCCCTAGGAAGTCAGAACAGACATCTCTGAGTACTGCAGAGCCATCATACCAACAAGGGCTTAGGGCAAGGCTTGCTCGTCTGCTGGCTCAGGTGCTCTTTCTTTTTACAGCTGTCCACTCTGTATGGATTAGCTAAATAGTTCCATTGCCTATTTAGTAACTAGCTGTATATCCATGTAGGGTTCTATCATGAGGACTGATCGTAGTTCAAGCTTCTGCTTCATTTGTTTTTCCAGCTTGGTTTTGTTTTCTACTTTCCTCTCAGCTTTTTGTCCTCTACTGTCCTTATCATTTTATCCTAGATGTGGTTCTTGTATGATCTATTACATCACTGATAGCAGCCTTATTTTATTAGCAAACTCCAAGGTTTCACTTTTGTGAAACAAAATACATCCCAAGTAATATAGGCCGTACAAATTGATCATAGAAATGGTATGATAATATTTAACACAATGTCGAACTCTCTTCATATCAAGATGTCCTTGGAGAACATTGATTTCTCACTGGGTCACAGGCTGTATAAGACTTTGTTTATAACAATTTTGATCAGAAGTGCTCAAATTTAACAAACAATCAGGCCACAGATGGTAGTTAATCTAGTCTTTGACTAAATTAATTGCTTTCATAATTGGGTACACACTGAGCTGTTTAAATATGAAGCGCAGTGCTCTTAGGTATCTTTAACATGAAAAAGTATGGCTGTTTTAACCAAATGCTTTGAGCAGCTGAGAACAGGAGAGCGTGTGTCATAGGAAAAAAAAAAAAAAACAAACAAAACCAAACAGAATGCTATGACTGCATTTAGCTCTGCAGAGACAAGAAACAGCAAGATTAGCATGTTTGGTTGAATTTGAGCAATGTTTTTTAATGGCACAATGGAAACTTGTTACCTTTATCCCCTCACTGGGCACAGAATTAGCTTAAATGTTTGGGAGATAACGTGTTTTGTCAGTTTTCCCTACGCTTAACCAACTGATTGCCTGCATATGAAAATAAGGGGAGATGAGTTTTAGTTATGCCTTGCACAGCCCTTCCAGTGCTGGAGTGTGCACACCTTGTTGAAGCTCTGACACATCTAGCCAGGAACGCTTTGTGAGGAGGATGGTGGTAACCAGGGTGAAAACATTATACCTGTGGTAAGGGAAAACAGAGAAGCACTATAATACCAGGGGGTGGGGATTTTGCACTGGTGAATTTGTACACTTATGTAGCACTCTACACTTAAAGTTCCTTGTGCGTCATAGCAAGTTGTGCTGATGTTAACTGGTTTCTACCTCACCGGCCAAGTTCTGTCTTAGCTGATGAGGTAGCTTTAGGGAGATGATTTTTCACATATGCACAAGCTCCTGTATAGCAACCTACAGATATATACAGAGCTGCACAGGAATTCCCCAGCAGCAGACCAAGCTCCTGTCTTGCAGGCCACACCTGGTAAGGCTACACCAAACAGAAAAGCATCTCCACTACAAGTCCTAATATCCCTGAAAGCACAGTGAAAATTCTGTCAGTTAGACCCTGTTTACTAGAGTAGTCTAGTATGTTCCAGCTAGTATGTTCTTCCTATCCTTTCCTTTTCTACCAAGGAAATGCAAGATGTTTTAAAATACAGTATTTTCAGTGATAAGAAATATTGATCCTAGCAGCAAAAAGATGCTATTTCCAATAATCTGTTTCCAATAATCATGCAAAACAGTTGTACAAGGTCAATGTGGAAATGGAGCTGAGATTTACTTTTGAAGTAGCACTCCACATATAAAAGGAGCGCTCAAAGGGGACAAGGCCTCCGCTGAGGAGTTTAGTATGTTCTTTGCATCAGTGTTGGAGGTGGGAGAACCTAGAAGATCCTTATGTTGAACCCTTTATTTCTGGGAGGAGGGAACTTGGCAGAGGAGTTGTCTGAAATCAAATTGGCTATGCAAGAGCTATGAAACATGTTGCTAAAATAAACACTAAAAATAAATCACCAAGATCTGAGAATTCACTTGAGTTCTAAAAGAATTTCAGATTGAAATAGCTGAACTACTAGTGGAAGTGTATGACCTCTTATAGCCTTTTTGAACCTGAAGACTGGAAATAGCAAATCTCTAGGGATGCTATTTTCAAAATAAATAAAATTTTTTTAGAAGACCAAAATTAAGATCAGAATTGCTTTGGGTTTTAAAAGCTCATGTGCTTTCTACAATGAGTTTGTAGCTAAATCTATTCCAGTTTCATAGTCCTGTAGACATAATGATGAAAGTTTAGAGCCCACTTTCATCATCAGCAACCGATGTTGTCAGTTTAAGACATTCCTAGCACCAACTTTGACTCACCAGTCTGAATGACTAGTTGAATCACACTGGAATCTATTTTATGGCAGCAACACCTGGTTGATAACTGTTGAGACAAGATTATTGTGGGAATGGCTGGAAGCCTAAGAATATGACAAATAATCAAAATGGAGAGGGCTTGTTACACAGCTATGAAAAGTACTCGGTGTGAAACCTTGTCAACCAAATCCGATGAAATGGTGGTACATCCTTACCTTATAATAATATTTGTGTAACACTTAAGTCTATGGTTAATTTTTAATAATAAAACAATACTGTTAAGATGGAGTCCCTACTTTAAGAACAAAACATTGCCAGCACGTTATTCTGTTATTTCTTGAAGCCCAAGACTTGTAGAATCAGTGAAGACAGGAGCCTCTTGAGTTCTCTTTGACATACATAATAGTGAAGAAAAGGTTGAAAACATACCTTGATTCAACCGTAAGCAGAAAGGCAAGAAAAATTGCACCACAGAAAGTAATACAATAGAGAGACTGGATAGAGAAGGAATATATCTGAATCACTGTGGTACTACGCCCAAAGTGGAAGGAGCAGGATCCCAGCATTGTTCTGAAGTGGTTCTAGCACTTTTAGATCCACACAAGTTCCTTAGCCATCCTGCTCTGCGCTGTGGGGAGACTTTGCCAGGGAATTTGGATATCTAGCTGTGAAAACATCCTTCAAGGCAAACAGTAGGAACTTAAACACTTTAAACAAGAGGAGGAAGAAGAAGAAAAAAATGTTTGGGTTTTTAGAGGAAGCGGACTTGCTTAAGATAGAGAAGGAAAAGATTAATTCTGTTTGCATCTGAACCCATTAATACTTTGAATGAAAAATGCCTTTCCAAGGATGAGCAAATTATGGGAAAGGACAACAGCAATGTTATGCTTTTGCTTTTTTTTATGATCTGCAGTAGATCTACTCTTCTGTCTGCTTTTCTCAGCAGGAATCCAAAGAGGAACTGTTCAGTTTGTCGTTTCAGCCTATAGTGATTCCAATTTTTTTATTAGCTGAGGGGATTACTTCATGTAGTCCCAAAAAGGAATACTAAATGTGAATTCATAATTGTTCTGTTAATTTGTTTGAATTAACCTAATACAAAAATAAGTCTTTAAAATTTAATGTAAAAATGGCCAGACAATGTAACAAAATCATAAAATCCAAATTTAAAAAAGCTACTTGGGAAACAACATGAACAAAAAATTAATTCCATGTGTTTGATTTTAAAATCTAAGTATGAAAAAAAGGTATAATAAGAAAATATCTTGGTTATGTTGAATTAACTGCCTTTGCAAAATACAAATGTTATTTTCAGTCCTTTTGTAATAGTACTGAGATTGATTAAAACCACATGAGAAGATACCTATTGAGAACCAGCAGAAGAAAAGCCCAAACATTTCAAGAATGCAGTTAATGTGAAGGAATATAAGGCAAATATATTAGCAAACTAAACCACAGCACTGGTCTAGCTAGTAAAATAGTTGCATTTCAAGAATAACCAGGTCCTGATTTTTAAATTATTTTGGGTCTGAGGAATCATGTTGCTCTCCATTTATTTTGCTAAACAGGTGATGAATTTCATTTACAATATTCCTCCTGTCTTTTTCCTCTACTTTTTTTTTTTTTTCAATTTGAGATGTTTAGCTTAAAAATAGAAGCGAAGAAATTGGTAGGAAAGGAGGGAGAAGGGAGTTGAGTGGGGGATTCAGAAGACAATATAACCTAAATCACAGACAATTCAGCCAAAAGAAAGGTTATACATAAAACTGATAAGATGAAACTTATAGATGTAATAAAAATAGTTGTTCTAAATCAAACCATGAAGAGCTCTACTTCAAGAGGCAATAACTCTGCAAGTGATGTTAAAGGAAGTGCTTTACTCAAGCGACCAATTCAGTCTCATTTCCTACCACCTCCCATGGTGGATGCTGGTTAGGCTGGCTATAGAATTCCAGCCTGTGCTGGAAACCACAGCTGGAAACAGTAGCAAAGGATTCCAAAACATGAATTTCTGCAGTAAAAACAAAAACCTGTTACAGGCATACACCTTCCTTGTCCCAGAATTACACACACTCCCCACTCCTGGGGAGATGCTAGGGACCTAGGAGGTGGTACCCTACGCTCTACTTCCTGGGCAATGACTCTAGCGGAGCAGCCAGCTTTTGAATTGGGTGTTGCTTACATGATATTCTCCCTCTCTATTTACATTGCAGTCCCTCTAGAAGGAACCACATCCTCTGTTTGATGGTCTGTGTACTCTGTACCTTCTCACACCCTCAGTTGGTGCTACTGTCACACATGGAACCCCACCCAGTGTGACATTCCAGGCAAGGAAGAGCAGTATTGGGAGAAAAACTTCCTCCTCAGCTTGAATGATAATGAATCTGTGGTCTGCAGCAGGACTGGCAGCCCTTGTATTATTTAGCTCTAGCCAGTACTTTGCTAGTGTAATTGTAAAAGTCATTCATGAACACAGTAAACAGTGTTTTGCCTGTTCAATAATAGCTTAAGTTTGAATTGCCAGCGCGTGCTCTGATGGCTGGCTCAGTATTTCACGTCTATCTCTAATATTAAGCTGCAATTAGTGATCTATTCTCTCTGGGTTTAATAGCAGTATATTTTCAGCTGCAGAGCTGCTCTGGTGATGGCATACTTAAATTACTTAGCCACTTGGGAAACTTTAGAGAGAGTGAGTGACATTACTCAGCATTGTGGAACATAGGATAACAGTTTAAATGGAAGGAAAAAACAGCCATATTTGATAGATAGTGCTATGGAGACATCACTTAGGAGTATATATTGGATTTTACCTTCCCTCTAAATTTAATTTTAATAGTCAAATAATGACATGTTAAAACAGCAGTCTAATCTATAGAAGACTAATTTGTTATTTTCTGGCATTTCAAGCTGGTTCTTTTAACTTACACACCTTTTTCTGCCAGGCTAGTACTGAAACATAGGATATATCATCCTCATAAGAACACTTTAAGAATAATAAATGTTTCAAATTAGTACTGAACAAAAGTTGCTGTATTTCTAGTTGCAAAGTATTCAAATATAAGCTAAAACCATAGTCTCTTTCATGAGGTTTGCATATTAGCATTTGATTTCAAGTTACAAGCCTGTATTGTTTAAAGCCCTATTTTTTTTCTACCTTACTGTGCACTGAAATATAGCTCTGCTTTGAGCAGTGGTTCTGTAAAGTAACATTTTGGATTCCACTCTGATCAAAGGTGCTCAGCTCACCATAAAAGTTGTGTCATTTTATTTTATTTTTTTTTCCCTAGCCCCAGCGGTTCATCTAAATGTAATGCAGCTTTCATGCACATGTGCTCCTGTGTAGCAGAACATGTGTGTGATGAGACCATGGCCCTTTGGCCATGGTACCACCAGACCCTTAGCCTCTAAAGAGTAGTGATAAACAAAGAACTGAAAATAACCTATGAAAATTTCACTGTGTATTCTGAAGTGGTATAAACTGAAAGTTCTACTCATGTTGTAGTTACCCATGTAAAACTGAGTGCATCTGTTTTATAAACATTTACTGTAGAGTTTTATTATTGCTACAAACAAGGCTAGCTCCATATGTGGAAGTGACATTTCTATTAAATCAGCTAGTATAGTTAAAGTAGACAGGACATGAAGAATGTCAGTGTTCTTGAAAGCTTGGCTGCTTTTCGCTAAGTTAATTAGATGGTCTGATAAGAAAACATCCACTCAGATACAAACTTTGTTTTACCTATTTAGATCCTAACAGCTTTAAGAGCAGTACTGCTAGAACATATGATAAGAAGCGTTTTCCCATTTTTTACCTTCCTATACAAGGGATAAAGACGTTTGTGGAAAATGGTTATCTGCCTGCAATAATCATGTTTCGTGTGCTTAGAATTAGGTCAATAACAAAGGCACAAATATAGCGCTGACTTGATTGGCTTAGCGCTGTCTTTCTACTTGAGGAAAGCTTCCTCACCTCTTGAATTTCCAAGTACTTTTCTCTAGGTAGAGATTCAAGGAGCAGGCTTTGGCTAAAAAATGTTATTGTGCACTTAGAAACTTACCTTGGCTAGCTTTCTTTTAACCTGTGCATAGATACAGTAGTGCACATATGTTGAAAGATGGTGATATTAACTAATGCTGAAGAGATTCACAAAAGCAGACCCTAAGAGGCTGCAGTACTCTTCATTGCATATATTGTGGAAATACACAGTTACTGAACACCAAATATTTCACCCTGAGATTTCACATGTAAACAAGTGCTATTTTTTAATTCGTCTGGAAGATATTTGATATTAAATTATAGCCTCTGCATACACAACCATTTGTAAACTACGTCGAATTTTATAGGAGCACAGGGAGATAAAAGGCCTAAAACTCAGCAGCCTGGAATGTTTGCAGATCTTACTTCTTCCTCATGACCCAAAAGCCAATGAGTAGACCTGAAGTTGCCTGACTTTTCTGCCATTAAAAAGATCTTTCTTTCACCTGTTTGTGAAATGGAAACTCCTCCAATTGTTCTTATTTCAGTTTGAGCTTTCATTTTCCCTACTAAAACTGATGACAATACAAGGAAATGTTTGGGGTTTAAGTTTTAAGGCTCACAGAGTCCCTAACCCAGATGTCTGCAACTGTGAAGGATTTTAGTTGGTTTTTTTTTTTTCTCAAATAATTCTGATTTTTAAATATATTTTTGTGTGTGCGTGTAACTTCACACTGATTGAAAATTGAAGCTATGAGATTAGGCATAACCTTCTCACCTGTGCTGTGCTGCTTGCCACCACGGACAGGGAAGCGACAGACAAGATGGCTGCCCTCTCTCTCTCTGCATTCTTGCCATACTGCACTACAGCTGCTGGTCCAGCTTCTTCTGCTGGAGGTTACCTTCCTCCTCCACTGGAGGAAAAAATAATAGGCTGTATATCAAACTTGGAATAGTGGAGGTATCTGCTGGCAGTAGGTGAAATCATGGGTGGAGCAGTAATGTCTCAAACCATAGAAATCCAGCTGCAGAGGCTAAATAATTATCGTTCCCTATCTGTCTGTGCTTACCTCTTTTGGAGGTTGCCAACTTATTCAGCCACAGTGTTTTACAGTACAATGTATCAGTTTAAATCTCTGAAATTCATGGTATTCTAGCTGATGAGATTGTGCTCTTTTGCATCTTGCCAGACTCAAAACCACTGTGCTAGCTGTCCACTCATCACAGCCTGAATCTAAGGATGAGATTGTGCCTGAAAAATCCTGTTGGTTTTGAATACGTGTACTTTCCCAGCTCCTGAATTTGAACTCTGCTTTATGTAGGCAACTCTAGAGCAAGCTGCATACTTTGCATGAATGTGCTTTTAGGAGTGACCACAGGGATTCTGCCTTCAAAGCATGAATAAAAGCATATGCAGATCGCTGAACAGAACTGGAGGGTTTGCCTTTCAGAGCTTCTTCTATGGAAGCGATGTGCTAAGTCCCTTAGTGGTTTTTAAGATTAAGTCCTCAATGACCAGTGAGGCGAAAAAATAATAATAATAAAAAATTTAGAAAAATAGCCTATATAATTGATTGCTTTAAAATGACACTTTTCCTACATCTGACACCGCAAAGCAAAGTGCTATATCTTATGAGGATCTCTGAATTCTTTATAATGTGCTAGAAAGTGGATATTGCAAATTAGTTTATGTAGTCATGTATTGGCAATCTAATATTCACACTGATTACTAAGTAACTCTTATTCAGTTTGGCTAGATCCTGTATCTAAAGATCATGTTTGTATTCATGGTGAAATCTCCTCTAGTGTTTTCATTTCCCCTTCTATTTTCTGCTGTGGTATATCTCTCAAGTATGGATGATTCTCTGCAATACTCATTCATAGAGCTATCCCACAATTCATCATTTAACTCCTTCTCTTTTACCAAGAACACTGACAATTTCCACGTTTACAAATTGCATCCATGTGAGAGGGGGAGCTCACCACTTCAGTATGTATTCACTTCAAGCTAGCATCTGCAAAGCCATACTACAAGGTTTGGACTGTTCAAGTTAGACTATTTTAATTACACATCATCCTTACCCCCAGTTTTCACAAAGCAGTACTTATGTGACAAAGAGCCATGCAAAGCTGTCTGTATAGGAGTAATTTTTCACCTTTGGGGATTAATTATAAAGAGGTTTTGGTGATGAACAATTTTGCAATGTTTCAATAAGATAGTTAAATCTCCCCAATGTGTGTTCAAAGAAATTAATTCAAAATGTCAGATTTTTGATGGCATTGTAGTATCAAACCATAAGCATCTGTGACTATTTTAATTTCTCTTTACTCCCAAATTAATATGAGATGAAACATATAGAAAGAACAGCAGTGATAATTTCTGCAGCTTCACACAACATTGTACTGGACTTTGCCTCCAGAGCCATTTTTAACTAACTGACGCTCTGATCCTTTAAAAATTAGCCAGGATAGGCAGCTAAAATTAACTAAATTGAAATTGTGCCTCACTCCTCCCGCTTTTGCCCTCTATTATCTTCTGAGTTTTGACCCAACCCTTGTTCAGAAAAGTGAAATCACTTCTATAAAATCAAGTACAAATCCATGTAAGAGGTGACCTCTTGTCTGGAAAGTCGTTTTCATAGACAGGAAAAACCTGTACAGCTAACATAAAAATAACACCACTGATGGTTTGACAAAGCAGGATCCTTGGGTTACCTGGTTCAGTTTTAAGTTTGGAAAAATAAAAAAATCTCAAAGGGAAGGACTGGTTCAAAACCTAGTCTCTACAGCATATCTGATGTCTAGGCAGTATTTTCAGAAGGCCTAGGAGTTCAAAGTCTAGGCAACTATAAAAAATCCATTTGAAGTTCTTTTTTTCTCCTTTCCTCCTCCTGCTTGCCGAAATCTGCCCACCAACTTTGTTAGCTGGGTTTACTTCTTTTTTCTTTAGTGCATGGAGAAGTCCCTCAAATGGGAGGAACTTTGGAACTACAGCAAAAAGTGTGTGAAATGAACAAAATGGGGAGGCAGTGTAGTTTCTTCTCTACTCTTTATTTAATCACACATGTCTCAAAATAAAACTCTTTGGATGTTGGGCATTTGTGTCCCTATGAAAGCAATTCATGTCAGATAACCTCAGGGATTCAGATAAATGAATAGTGTTTAGAATTCCTGTGTGTTGAATTCATTAAGCTCAATTAGCTGTTTTACAGAAGTGACAAAGTTTT
>WHYT01015057.1:137883-175596 GCA_009806455.1 Tetrax tetrax | reverse complement strand
GCGGTTCCCCCCTTCCCTCCGCTTTGCCCCCGGTCCTCTCCCGGCTGCGCTTTTTTCCTACCCCTCTCGCTTTTTTGGGCGAGGCACGCCGCGGGGATGCTCGGAGGAGCGGAGCTGCATCTCCTCCGGCCCGGGGCAGCGCTCGGCCCGGCGGGGCGTGGGGAGGAAGGGGGGTGCGAGCTTCTGCTGTAGGTGAGCAGACTTTGTCAGTGTGCAGTTTTCTATTTTTCTATTTTTTTTTTTTTTTCTTTTTACATTCGGAGCCATCAGATTTCAGTTGCGTGCTCGGAAACAACTTCTGATGGCAATGAACAGACTCACAAGGTGCAAGTTTGTTTCTCCAGAAGTTTACTTTTTATCTGATAGGCATTGGTAATGGTTTGGTTTTTTTTTTTCTCTACTAATTAATGATCCAGCTGTTTACAGGGACGATTCACTGTGCTGGTATTTTGGTGGCAACCACTGCTACAGGCTTTCAGACTTGCTGAAATGAAAATCCTGCATACACATTTGTAAGGCATAATAAAACATAACATTAAAACCTGCATGCATGTTATGTTTAATCAAAGACAACTCTTAGGCATTTAAGTGGTGAGATATCTTACTTTAGGTTAGTTAAACTGGTAGTAAAATGATTAATATAATCTGATCTCTTTCTAATAATAATAATAATAATAAAACACTCATGATTCTAAATAAAAGTTGTTTGGCCTAAATCTTCACTATCAGAAAAGAGATATAGCATATCTGGGAACTCAAATTTATGTCTTGCATTGTGATAATTCTTTATGAGAAACTGTGTTTTAAAACAAACTTAATTACAGTATACAAGATACCCTTGCCAATGGATAGTCTTCAATAAAACAGAGTTTCTTGAATTTTCAGTTTTTGGTCTCAAATGATTAGTGTGTTCTCCATGTAATAACTTAGAAATCAGATTGAAAACAAATGACATTTATCTCTTCTAAGGCAAAAGAGTGAAAGAAAACAGATACACTGAAGTGCTCTAACCTAGCCACTCGCTGTCCTGCTATCAAAAATCCATTTTTGAGCTAGGGTGATGGAGTAAATTGATCAGGTTCTAAGTCTTAAAACTGAGCCAAAATTCTCTTAGCAATTCTTCAAGCTATCATGAGAGTGTGGGGACTTGTCCTTGCAGTCCCTTTCCTCTGATATGCATCCTTGTTTATTAAAGTGATAATAGGCAGTGTCATTAAACATTTGTGCTTTACAGATGTTCAATGAGTTAGGAACGATTATGGTCAAAGAGAGGCTGCGTTTGGTTTGCATTGTAATAAGGTCTGTGTCTCAGCTTAAACAAAGTTTTGACTTGCATATATTTTTGGAAGCTGTTTTTAAAATTACCATTTGAAATATTAGTCAAGGATAACTGATTTAGAGGGTCCAAGTATAGAGCAGTCAGGCATATTTTAAGAGAGCAACAGGTCTAGTTCTTTAGTCAAATGATATAATGCCCACTCAGAAGTATATATCTTTTCTTTCTTCTAGATGGGAATTATACAATACTGTATCAGAGGAATATTTTGAGTGAAGGTATATGGTGCAGGGAGACAATTTTTGTCCAGACAGTTGAGTTTCTTTTATTTCAGAGTTTATTGCTGCATATTGCTCAAGGAAAAAAATAGGTAGTGTTCTGTTTAAGCCACTACGTTGTTAGGGCTGAAGTTTGATGCTGTTGAATGCCTAAGCTCCTGCTGATCTCAGTGAGAGTAAAAAAGAATCTTCTAATCATGAAAAATAGCATCTGCTAAGCAACTTGTATTATTTTGCTTTTTTCGTATCTAATAATATTCATACCTTCCATTTCTCTTTCCTTTTTTTTTTTTTTTTTTGAGTGTACATAGGAATCCTTGTTGACATGCTAGAGCAGTCCTGTTGCAGGCTTAGTGTCTCCCGTGGCCTTTTTTTCCGCATTCTTTGCATTTGCCTCTGTACAATGCTACTCTAAGTGTAATAGGATTCAGTAATAGAAAGGAGAAAAATTACCTTTTTTTATGTGGAAAGACAATTTATTTGGTAACACTGAGGATGTCAACTCAATGTAAAACCTAATCAAACATGCTGATTTTTTTTTTAAAGTGAACATTTTTGTAAACTTAGGTTTTCCCCCTTTTGTTGTTTTTATGTTTTTCCTCTCTTCCTTTTAAAAAAAGAACCACAATTAAGAAATATTTCCTTCCTTTAAGTGCAGTCTTTTGCAAATGTGGTAGAAAGACTCATTCCAAGCATCCTTTAAGTCCTACGTGCTCTTTAGGCATTCACTGTAGTTCAGATGAAACTTCTTCAAGTCTATTGAATGTGATTTGCATGCGTGCAGTCTGATCCTTCACTCATGCCTGGTTGAGGAAAGTGCAACTCTGTTGTTACACCAAGGTAAAACTGGTGTGGGGTCACAGTCAGGGCCATATAATTTTTAGGTGTTTGATATTCAACACAGTTCATGAAGTTCCTTTTTACATCTTCACAATTGTTGCCTAGTAAGGCCTTAAACCTGCACTGGTTAAAAAAAAAAAAAAAAATTCTCATTAAGCTTAATGGGAGTTTTTGCCTCAAGGGCTGCTGGCAGGATAGGTGTCTTAGTTCCTCCTAACCTTCATTTGTAAGCATGGCCAGGAAAAAAACAAACAACAAAAACCTTAATACAATGAGTTGCCTTACATTTCCCCTACTATACAGTTGTATTCCTTTGATTTATTTCCTTTCCCCTCACCCACATCAAAGGCTGTGATTGTTTTTGTTTTCCTTAATTTTTTTGCACACTACCTATACCAATTAACTGCCTAATTAGTTTTATCTTCTCTACATGGATGCAGTGAATTTGTAAGAGAATTTCACAAGCAAGTAGTTTTTTAGTGAGTTTAAAGTAAATAGAGTTTTAAAGACCTATTTTTATATTCAATATAAAGCACAAATGTGCAGAAAGTGTAGAATGACTTACAAAAAGGGAAACAAAAGTTCATAATATTTCATGTATAAAAGTAATACCTTCTTTGGGTTGAGATTCTCTTAGAAAACCCAATGCTTATGCCAGTGCAAAGATAGGAATATTTTAAAAACTCTTAGAAAATTGTGATTGACAGCAATTTCAAAGGAATGACTTCTGTAGATACAAGGAAACCCCGAAAGCAATATGGATAAGAAGGGGTGAATGGTTTTCAATGATGAACAACAACAACCTGGAAGTGTGAGAATGGAGGTTTCAATCCTTATTAATTCATCAAATTTCTTCTTTTATGGTTAGCTACAACATCTGGATTTTCTGTGAAGTGCAATCTTGCAGGATGAAAAAGCGCAAGGGTGCCAAACTTCTAAGACTTGCGAATACTCAGAAGCAGGTTTGATTTAGAAGTCTATGTTATTAATTAGGGCTTTAGATTTTGGTAATTCCCACTTCCAAGAAAATCAAGACACCGATTTACCGCTTGAAGAAATTTGATCGAATAATAATGATTAATCTAGGAACTCCCATTGTCACAATTTGTTTTTGTTTCCATCGTCCTGCTTATCTCCAAAACCAACTTGCCTCAACTCCTGGCGAAGCCAGGGAGAAGAGTTATATGCCATTGTTAGTTCATTTACAATTCGTATCTGGTTTTGCTCTTGTACATATGTTGGCGTTTTGGAGTCTTTACATAAATGCTGTGATACTTTTTTTCTTCTTTCCTTTTATTTTTTTTGGTGGGCTGTTTTAAAATGGAGGCCTGTTTTCCAGTGTGGGACTTTTGATGGTTACAACATTTCAATGATGTTGCATGATGGCCACAGGTGGGGGAAATTGAATGTTTTAGAGCAGTTTTTCAAGCATGACACTTTTAAAATATGTAATTTCAAAGACTTTTCAAGGCCACATGAAATTAGTTTTCATAGCCACTCCAGGTCTTGGGGGGAAAAAGCTGAAAAGTACTTTTGTTTAGAAGTCTGAGTGATGGTGGGGGGGAGACCTTTTCTTGAGGTTTTTGCATGCCAGTGCACGGCCTATTGCTGTGAGGGAAGGAAGATGGTAAGGCTGCTTGAGGCAATGCACTGGAGGACAAAGTGTTTTCTAGCACTAGAAAAAGAAAATGCATGGCAAAGTTTTGTCTTCTAGTAGACTATATAGCATGCAGAGTTTAGTATGTGTCAAAACAGTGTATGACATTGCTGTATCAAAGTTGTAAAATTAAGCATTATTTATTGAAAACTATGTATTTTTTTTGTAAAAACCTGATCACCTAGAGGATTAATATCAGTGACTTGTGCTAGTGCTACAAACTTAACCAGCTTCTTTACTACAGTACTTGATATGCAGTGTTAATGCTCAGGGTTGAAACCAGTCCACTCCAATGTCTTTTTTTGCAAGAGTTTTTAAATAAAGGAACAACATAATGCAATTGTTCAAAAGACTCTAATAAAATTGTGTGATCAATCTTCCTATGTGTTTTTATGTGGATTTTTTTTTTTTTTCTCCAGTGTTGCATTTGGTAAATGCAGTCCGGCTATTGTAGTGAATCCACTCTTCATTCTGTGGGCACCCAAAGCTTAAAGTCAATGGGAATGTTATGTCTTTCAAAAAGACCCTCAACAGATAGTTATGGTCAAGGTAGTACGTACAGAGGGTAAGTGCTTCTGAGCACACCAGAGAGACACTGAAACAGAGAATAAGCCAATTAACTTCCTTTTTTTTTTTCTGGTTAAGACTCTGGATAAAACAATAAAGTATTTTATGATAAACATTTTAGATATTGCTTTAAAGTTGACCATGAAAGAATGAAATAAGATGGATTACATGCCAGCAAACCCCATTTCTCTCTGTATCTTTTTCTACAAACAATTTACCATCTAAATGTATTTTGGCATAGAAAAGAAATCATTCTGTATTAAGATTCTAGTTATGAAATGTTTTTATGAGAACCCTGTAATCAATTATTGGAACTATAAAAAAGTGGTTTTAATGTGTTTATGTGGTGAAAGTTTGTTGTATATTAAATATTGTTTTATAGAAATGATGGAATTATATTGTTACAAATTTGAAATTCTCAATTAACACAAGCCATCTATTGCTGAAATTAACCTTCTAGAGCTCCTGCCTCTAGGCATATTCCCATATTCCAAAAAGTATACGAGACATCTCTCTCTTGCTCGTATTTAATAAAAAGTTCAACTTTTGCAAGTTTATGTAGGGATGAAAATATCAACTGATAATACCTTCCTTCCCACCAGGGAGTTGTTGGTTACTCCTAATGTCCAGGAAATAATAGAAAAATTCTAATTTGCTTCAGCTGTAGCTGACACAAGCCTTTAAACCTGGGAAGGGTCAATTCACCAAATAAAATGTTCCAGATAATTTTGTATGACTCTTGAGTACAGCTCTTCCAATTGTTCCTGTTCTTTCCTTATCCCAACAGAGTTAGCTGAACAGCTCCTTTCTCAAAAAAAAAACCCCACTTTTTGGATGACAAGTGATGATTTCTGTTTAACTTATCAAACCTATTGAGAACACTGAAAGCAATCTATATAATTTCAAAAGTCTGTTGTAGTAGTATTTTTTGTGTGAATGGAGATGTGTAACAGATGTGAAATAAGGGTTTGAATGTGACATGTCATAGTAAAAATAGGAAATTTAAGCTGGTCATTGTAAATCAATGAAATAAAATCTTTCTATACAGCCATCATACCACTATGCTTTCTGTACATACCAAAAAAGTTTCAAAAAGAATTTCTAAAAAAAAAAATGCACTGTGAGTATTCCATGGTGTTTTGTTGGTGGTTTTCTTGTGTTTTTTTTTTTTTTTTTTTTTTAATTCCCATACAGTTGGTTTATTTAAGTCCCATTGTATATAGCCAAAGAGAAACTAGAAATCTTCTAGGACAGGCTAAGGTGGTCTCCCTAGTATCTCAAATATCTCTAGGTGAAATCTTCTGTTTGGTTCCTCCTGAGTGAGAAGTGTCATTACTGCATTGGAAAGTTGAGTTTCAGTTCTGCTCTATCTGGTCTTACTATTGCCAAAGTGAATTTCTGCATGAAACGTTGGGAATCTTTCCTGTCCAGTGTTTGAAAGTGTTTTTGGATTGGCAAACCACAAGCTGTCACATCTTAAAACTATCATTTTTGAGGTATTGTGTGGCCCGGGTGTTGGCTCAGTTTTATATGAAAGAAAGGGTAGAAGCACGTGCTGGGGGGAAAGAAGAAAACATTTACTTGGCATTTCAGTTTTGATTGATATGTTCTCAAGTTTGAATGTTAGGTCTAACCCTAGAAGAAATGCATGAAAACATGGAGCGTATGTAACATACAAGCAGATACCAAAACATTTGCATCATTACAGAGTTAAAACAAGCGGATATGCATGTCCTTGTGTTTTCATTAAAATCCTTGCTGGTTGGACCACTGTAAATGGCTTGAATGTAGTGTCCATTAGAATCTATACTTTAGGTCTTGAGAACTTCAGAAGATTTTAATCTGTTGGCCTTAAAGTGTTATCCCAGGAGTTTCATAAGTTTTAAGATAATCTCTTCATAATATTCTAAAATTTTGATAGAATAATTAAAAAAAAAAACACCCACACTAAAATCTCCAGCTCTAGAAATTGCAATTCCCACCATAGTCAGAGTAAAAGGATCCTGGCCCTTTCCCCTGAAATCTGATGTTTTCATTTATTGGCATTACTCTGACATTTACATAAGCTAAAGTGTCTATGATAGATCACTTTTTCTACAACTCTGTAAACTCACTTAAAAGATTATTATTGTCTTCAACCAAAATTGACTCATGTATATACTTTAAAATACAAGCCTCACTTTCTCAAATTATAATATTAACAAATACTGAAGGGTACACAGGGAATGAGGCAGGATTTATCTGCACGCAAGCACAACAGGCAGTCCAAGAAATGCATAGTAAAAATGAAAATCTAGATCTTAGTTATAATTGTTCCATTAAGTTTCATTTTAATATGGCATTTTGGAATTTCATGTGCATAAGTATGCATAGGCAAATATGCATCGAGTTAAAATTTTGCAATAAATTTATGTGTGTTCTGATTGCTTTTTTCAAGTCAGTACATAAGAACTTCAATTTTGTGTCTAATTGTTTGCAAAGTAGCTTACACTTGCACCTAGCCTTTACTTGATGAGACTTCGTTTGTCTGCGTAATCTTATTGTAATAATATTCCCTAAATCTCTGTAAAGCTTGCCTTTCATTCACCTAATTTCATTCATCTTGTTCACTGAGTTTTAACGCTTATACTCGTTAGAGATCAAAACCAAACTGCTCCCCTGACAGTAGCACTGCTGTGCATTGCCTTTCATTTGCTTTTCAAGGGTAGAAAAAGGTTAGAAAATCACCGAAAACTGCCCGCCTTCTACCCATTTATGTCCTTGGAAACTTCTACTACTCTCTTTTTCTTAGGCTGTGGGTAGCCATGTGGCCAGCCAACTCAGTGTCATTCATCAGCTGTGGGTTATCAAAGCCAATAGTTCTGCAGGCAGAAAGATTCATCTGAAGTCAGCTACATTTGTGAAGACCGGCTACTTAAATTGTTAAAACTCCCCATCTTGACGTTGCCTGAAGTTGATGTGAATTGCTCCATAAACAGAATAGTAGGGTATTAGTGTCTGTAAAAGAGGAAATAACAACAGCAAAAATACCCCCACTGAAAAAAAAACAAACCAAAAATTTGGCTTGTTTGAGATGTGAATCTTGATGTAGCCATGATGGCCTGAGTCTTCTCCATCCCCAAAGAAGAGATTTTGTGACCAGATATTTTTGCATATTTTCACTATTACTATTACTATTATTTTCACGTATTAGTCAGCCAGATGTAAAATATTTCTTTTTTTCCACAAATGCATTATGTGTTTGAAAGACAAGTAAAGATATATACAAAGTAACATACAACTGGAAAATATTTACCATAATACTAAAAACATTAGAGAAGACTATGGCAATAGATTTTAAAAAATACTTATCTTTGTTTTCCTTATGGCAATCTCTTGCACACTTGTTCTCACTCCAGCTTTGCCCTGACCATGTATTTTATATATAATTGGACAGATGTAAATATCAATATTTATCACAGTCTTTCATGCACAAATACAATTGAACAAACATTACTACAGCTGCTGAATCAGTCATGCAAAGTTAATGAAAAATGCAGGAAAAAAATGCATTTGCAATTTCATTCAAATCCTTTTAAACAAATATACTGACGTGACAGCATGTGTATCAAGTGATGCAGTACCTAGAAGTTAGGCACCTGGCTCCAGCTGGCCATCCAGGCCAGATTTCTGAACGTAGCCCTCGCGCTGGGTGAGGAGCTGTCTACAGCTTGACTGTAAAAATGGGATGTGTTTGGTGTCTCCGACACCTGACTCAGGATTTCACAGCAGACATCTCTGTCCGTTCAAGACCTCAAGCGAGTTCATAGTTTTATTCTGACAACAGATGACAAACTCTTTCCACTGATATGGTTTCCGGTAGGTAGAGCGTTTGGTCAGGAAATAGAAAGCACAGGGAAGAGACAGAAAGCACAACTAGACTAAGAAACTAAAACAGAGTCAGCACATAGTCCAGGCACTGGAACTCAGCTGTCTGTATTGTTAAATTGTTAGAAAAAAAATCCCTGACACGGTTTTGGCTGGTAAATGCTAGCACTCTTCCAAAAAATCACTGGAACAATTTGGAAATTGTTGTGGGCCAAAGATCGTTCCCAATAGGCAGTTTGGATTCAGCCACTCTGTTTTGGAAAGTAAGAGAGTTTAATGGCAGACATGTGGCCAGACCGCGCCAGCTGGCCTCAGATCTGGGGAACAGACCCTGGTTGAATTTACCAGCATAGATGTAGCTACAGGTTATAAACCCTATTTCTGCAGGACTTTGACTGTAAAGCCCCTGTAATTTTGGAGAATACCTTAGCCTCAATCAATGGAATAGTCTTGGAGAGAAGCTGTCACTGGTGTCTACAGCTGGAATGCAAAAGTCATGAGGCCAAAAGCAAAGCAAAAAAGAATTTGCCCTAAACACCTTTCTGCTCTATGACTGATCTGTACTGCCTCTCCTTACATAGGGTGTCAGTTCTACAGCTGTTACAACCCTGTTGACATGAGGGCTCATCTTTAACAGGAGGACCTCAGAATGAAACTATGGCTACACGTTTTTTAAAACCGTGAAATTTTTCATAGAATTTGGGATGGGTACAGTGCTCCAGCTAATAAAAATGATAACAATTTACACTGCAGTGCTTTCACTCCCAAGGATCCAAAAGCACTTTACAAATACTGTTGGCCAATTTTGTTCTCCCCTTGTAGTCAAAACACCTACTGAAATCAGTTGCAGAATCACTTCTATTGAATCTCCTCCAACTGCAGAGCTGAGTGAGAATTTTATATGTCGAACAGCTGTAGAACTGGAGCCTTGAAATTGCTATTTAAATTATACATAGGAATCATACAGTGTATGTTCTTCTAGCGCTCTCACAGTTAGTTTAGACAATATTTTCACAAACTGCACTCTTAGGAAAATGAATCAACCCATCTGGACTAGATAAGATGGAGTCATTAAGTATTTTTCCTGCTTAAATATTAACATAATTTAGTAAAATTGATTTAGAGTCCTGAGAAGGGAATGCTCCCTTGATCCACACGACAGTGTTATGATCTAACGTCACTGATTACTGAATCACAAGTCTCTGCTTCAAGCAGACTTTTTTTTTCTTTTTTAAATGCAAAGGATAAGAGATGAAACTAAAGCTAGAAAAACATAAAGGAAGATAGAAGTTTCAGACTCATTTGTCTTATGCTAGTATTGAAACAAAACGGTATGTCTGCACTACGCTGGATCTCAATGCCTTTTCTGATGTTCAATGTTTTCTTGCTCTGTGCATGTTCTACTGGTATAACGGTGTTATTCAGAGAAAAATGCCATCTAAGTTTGTACTTAGACACAGACTCTGCTGTGGATAGCAGGAAAAACAGATTAGACTAGGCTTGACTTGGGGAAAAAAAGAGAAAAAACAAAGTTAAAAGAGAAAGGCAAGACAGACAGCTTGCTTACAAAGAGTTGCCCACTGAGCTGTATACTTCATTTATTAGCACCTATGTGAGAGAGCTGCCTCAACAGGATAATTTCCAAAGTTCCCTGAACACCAGGGAGTTGTCTCTGCTGCTAGGTGTGTCAGGATCAGTCTTAGTTAATCGATGTTTCTGAGAAATGAACATGCCCAGGGCACCATCCAGCAAGATGTCCTGTGGCTGCCTGGTGCCATCCCCAGCTTCCTATGGGACACATGGCAACCCCAATCTCCACCAGTTTCACATGGTGAGAAGGCTGGCCCTAAAGGGAGTACGTGATATCTCTGGAAGTTAAAAATTGGTTCTATGAGGGACGAGGCCAGGGATATGTCGTCCCACATCCATGCTGGTATTTGCAGACAAGTCCTCTCCTAAACCATCGGAGGTGCTTGGAGGGCTGCGTCTCCACATGGCACTTTTGGAGGATGAGACCTTAAGCCTGAGGGATATTCTTTCCATCTGACACCAGCATTTTCCTTATTCACCATTTCAAGAGAAAACTTAGTTATGAAAGCTGATGAAAAATAACGGTGACATATTTTTTTTTGGATGCAGCTTGTTACAGCTGCTTGATTCCCTATGATCAGTTAACCAGCAAAAAAGTTAGAGCAGCAGCAGATTTCTTCCATTGTATCCTACAGCAAAGAATACAATTAATGTGAAAATACCTTCCTCCCATCACACCCAGAAAGTCACTTTGTATGAAATTGGAGACAATATTTATTGAATAGTGACTTGATATTGAATGAAGATTCCCACTAGTGTAGTATTAGTAGGCTTAACCATTAGCAAGTTTCACAAAATGCTAATGAAATATTTATTTGGCTATTACTTTTCTTGACCTATTAGTTGAGTTCACTAATGGATTCAGGCTTCCCAGACAGAAACTTATACATTTGTCTGAAGCTTAGCTAGCTGTTTTCCTCAGTGAGGATATATGTGTTTTCTGTGACATATATTGTTGCTTTATAAAATTAGAAGTGTTGTAGATATATATAAAAAACGTTACAGATATTTAAGAAGTGAAATGTTAATCAATTTTAACTCAAATATTTTCAAGTACAGAAGATTTAAAAGAGATAGTCACCAGTTAGTCCAACAGCCATTTGTTTAAGATATTGTATTAAGAATTAGAAACTACTTGCTGTATACTTTAGGTTAGGATACTGTCTAGTCATATCCGTACTCACCATGAATAATTCCATGGTTTTATTTCTCTGTCTTAAATTCTCCCTTAAGAACCTTTTAATGCATCTTGATTTTGAGAGTGTCCTCTCTGTACAAATCATTCTCATTCACATTAATGCCACTTTTGCATGTAAGAGAACTGGGATGTTGGAGCTGATTTATATCAAAAAGGATTTTTGAGAAAAGATTCCTAGAACTCAGAATTCTTGCCCTTTGTAGAAAACATAAAGTAGCTACTTGAGAAGCCACATATAATGTATTATTGTAAAAGTTATTTTCAATTTAATTTATACGAACTGTAGTTTAAAGCAGGCACTTAGGTCCAGGTATACATGTTGCCTTGTATGTTACAGCTGCAGAAAAAAAAAGAAAAAAATGTTGAGTCCATCATAAGTTTTGACAAGCCTTGAAGGAGAGGGCATATTTGGTAAGGACTGGCAGGGTGGCAATGAAATAAGAAATATATTCTCCAAGGGAAATCACAGTTTATCTGCTAAGGGCCAGGCACCAATTCCCAGCTCACAGAAGTTAGCAGAGACTGGAAATTTTCCTTGCCTCCTGAAAGATGCTTGTAACCTACTCAACTGGGAGGTTAATGTGTGGGATGGATTTGCCAGCACACCGTAGTGAAATAGATTGCCTCCAAAATACAGAAAGATATTCTAATTGCTTTTTGTCTTCCTCCTTGCTGGTAACTTTGCAATGTGATTCAAAGATTTACATATGTCACATACATAATAAATAGAATCAAAAGTAAATAAAGTAATATTAAAAATGTAACAATTGACCTCTTACTGAGAAAACCAGACAGATATTTAACAACCCTCCCTTCCTCCTCTTTTTTCCTTTGAAAAAGTGGCAGCAGGAGAAGCTATGGGGTTTTTTGTGATTGTCTTCTCCAGTCTTTTGCAGTAGTTTCATTTCATGCTATCACCATTTAGCCTTGGATTGATTAACCTCTCCAAAGCTAAGTGTTAGCCATCAGACTTGTAAAGTACTATGGGAATATGTTGCAAACAAGGCTTAAGTGAATGACACAAAGATAATAGTTTGTCTGCTATCTGAAATGTCAGTAATAGAGAAAACCAACTTGAACAGGCATTTGTAGTTTTCCTTTCTTTTTCTATAACTGTGTATTTTTTAATAGATGCTTCACTGACAGCTGAAACAAATATGGATATAAACTATATGCACTATCTAAGAGGAATGAGAAATAGAAGGTGAGACGTTGCTGCCTTTTTCCCTGGGGTGTAGCATGTGTAATAGATGAGCAAGATGACATCATCCACAGAAGGGACTGGATTCACAGACATACTATAAATAAATCATTCAACAAAATGAAGAACCAGCAAAAGGAACAGCTGGAGTCATATTCTTAAACATGCATTATTTACCCAATAATCTGGATGATCTCCTGCAGTCTTTCCAGTTTCACAGGTAAAGGCAATAAGCATTGTCATCTGAAAAACAAACAAAAAAAAACCCCTTAGCTGTATTTCTTCCTTTAGATTTACAGCTAACGTACACAATGGAGTTAAATAAATCCAACTCTACACACTTGCTTTCATATATCATTTTTATAGAACCATACATGACTATGGGTTTGGATTTTTTTTTTTCCCAAATACAAGACGGAAATACTCCCCCAGTCTCAGCGGATATGGGACAACCCATGGGCTGTAAGGGCTCGGTGCACAGACGCTGAGCGTGGCTGGGCTCCAGCAGTCCAAGAGAGAGGTTTCTGTATGAAACCACCACCTCCAACTCCCCAGGCCACAGGGTAATCCTTGGAGAACAAGCCTTCCCACCTTGTCCTGGGACTGGCCTCAAAAATCATTTTGGGATTTAGATGTCTACATCTCTTGGACTTTCCAGATTTGAGGTGGGATTCAGACTCTCTATACCCACTCAGGTCCCTGCTGAGAAGGCTGAGTGCTCTCAGCGTCAGTCCGCTCAGCCTTAATCGCTGCGGGTGATTAAAATCCCACTCTGGGACAGAAGGTTCCCACAACACCCATGCAGGGACCATGCAAGGTGCTCAGCTTTGTTCGAGGGGGCACTGTGGAAAGCAGGTGTCCGGGTTTTCTGCTAATTCAGAGAGGTTAAAAAGGAGGAGTCAAGTGGGTCGCTATGTTTATTACAAAGTTACATCATTCCTATAGTTCCTTTCTGGCAAGATGGCCTTTCTCAGGCTGCAACTCTCACCTGGGGCATCTGGAGATGCGCTGTGCCCGGGGCTCTGCTGGGGCAGATCCCACTCCCCGCTGCCAGAGCTGGGCCATCAGCACCGAGCACAAGATTCACGGGGGCAGACGAAGCAAAAATACACACAGCAATATTTACTGTCCTACAGTTATTTGTATAAATCATGACAGCATCAAAGAAATGTGTCTTCCTCTTGGGATAGAGGGTGATGAGATTCCTGTTTAAATTTAGTGCCTGGGGAAGTGCCTTCGCAGTCGAGGCCTCTGAGAATGCTCTGTCTCCTTCGCAAACGAGCTTGACTGCTATTTACAGCCTCCGACCGAGTGCCAGAGACTGCGAGCTGGTAAATGTAAAGATAAATTTGGATAAGCGCTTTTCTGAATTGGGACATTGTAGACTGTTTTTGATTTAGTCCAAAGATCCTGGTCATAGTGGAGACTGAAGTTATTAAGAAAATATATTAATAACAAAGTAAGTGGAAATTCCATTTCCTTTTATATTTTCTATTTACTTTATAGTGCACGAAGTGATGCAATTTTCTTTACATAGCTTCAGATGTGACTTTTCATCCTTTCTTTGCCCTTTCTGTTCACCCCTCAGCTTTCCCTTTCTACAAGACATGCATTAAAAATGGTGACCTCTATTCTCCCTCCTCCTTATTTTTTCATTATACTTTTTTACACCTCTGTAAATGTATGTCTTTAGCTCCAGAAAAGTGTAAAGCAACAGAAAACTGAAATTCTATAACCCTGTCTCTTTTTTACATTTTAAAACATTTTCTTACCTTTTTGAAAAGTTATAGAGTGATAAAGTTGCTGAGTTTCATTTTACTTATTTTCTCTTTACTTTTTCCAAAGTTGAGGAAGTTTTGAAAAGTTACAGAGTGTCAGAAGTAAAATGGAAAAAAGTGAGAAAACATCCCATATCTCTTTCATTCATTCATTCACCCAGGACAAAAATTAAATAAATTAAATAAAACAAAATTAAATAAAACAGGAAAAAGAGGAAAACACCCCCCCCTTTTTTTTTTTTTAAGTAACTGGACAAATAAGGGCATAATAATGGTAAAAATGGGGTTTTTTTTTAAGAACAAGTAGATGTTTTCACTGTAAAATGTTTGAGTGAAAAATATTTGTCAAGCTTTAACAGGTCTCTGTGGTGCTAGGCAGTGCTGATTGATAAAGAAAAACAGATATGATCTCTCCTGCAAAGAAATACTATCCTTTGGATTTGATTCCTCTCATCCAGACCTTTCTAAGTGACCCTAATTCCACTTATAATGTATCAATTTAAAAAATTTTTTTTTAAGCATGACTAGAAAAACTAAGCAGAAGGATGTGCATGAGGCAGACTTGCATACAAACTTAAAAGTAATTAAAAGAAACATGAACCTGACATATAAGATGAATGGGAAGTGAAGGATTAAATTTAAAAAAAAAAAGTGAAAAGAATCAGGAGAATAACAACATTTTTTAAAGACAAGTTGAAATACACATATAGCAACAAGAGCAAGACTGCTAGAGTTAGCATGAGAAGAACAAAGCCATGGGCAAGGATTGTAGAAAGAGAGGAGAACAGGGTCTCAGAACTGATCCATGCTCAGGAGTCAGGATGTTTGGAGAGAGTCTGGCAGCAGAACGACAAAGGTAAGGAGCTTGTTTGCCTGCACTGTATGTGGTCTCTCTGGAGAAATTCTGGTTATATGAGCTCATGTATGTCTATGATGGCTCTATGAAGGGACAGGAGCGCAACACTAAGGCAAATAAACCTTCCTCTAGAAGATCCCTGCTTCATTTCAGGTAAAATTAAAACAAATCAGGTTTTGATAGATTTCAGTGCTCACATGAATCATAAGTATAGAAAAATAAAAGGTGTCATAGTTCAGCCCCGATCAGGACCAGACTACTCAGTCTCTCTCTCACTCCCCCCACCCTCCGAGGAATAGAGAGAGATAATATAAGAAAAAAACGGCTCAAGGTTTGAAATAAGGACAGGGAGAAATTCTTAAAGTTACCGTTATGGGCAAAACAGACTCGACTTGGGGAAAACTATTCATTTATTTCTAAAATTAGCAGGAGAATGAGACAGAAAACAAGATAACCTCCCACCACCCCTCCTTCTTTCCCAAACTTAACATTGTCTCAACATCCCCTCCTGAGCAGCACAGGGGGGAAGAGGGAATGGGGGTCGCAGTCAGTCCATCACATGTTGTTTTACGCCACTGCTTCCACACATTCCTCCCTTGCTCCAGCGTGGGGTCCCTCCCACGGGCTACAGTCCTTCATGAACTCATCCAGCATGGGTTATTTCTTCCATGGGGTGCAGTCCCACCAGAACGGCTGTCCCAGCGGGCCCTCCACGGGCCACAGCCACATTCAGGCATCCGCCTGCCCCGGTGTGGGGTCCACCACAGGCTGCAGGTGGATCTCTGCTCCTCCTTGGACCTCCATGGGCTGCAGGGGGACAACCTGCTCCACCACGGTCATCACCACAGGCTGCAGGGGAATCTCGGCCAGGAGCCACATTACTCCTCCCCCTCCTTCTTCACTGACCTTGGTGTCTGCAGCCGTTCCTCTCACAAGAAAAATTCTTCACAACAGGCTGGCAGACACCTCTCAGGATCTTTTTACATCTCATTCACTTATCATCTCTTCTCCGCTTCTTGCAGCTGGGCTGGGCCAAGTCAGGCCCAGTCAGCCGCCCGGCAGGAGGCCAGAGGGTGAGGCCTGCAAGGCCCACAAGGCTCGCGCCTCTCCCTCTCTGCCCCCGCTCAGCTGCTTCACATCTTCTTCCGCTCTTCTTTTTTTCTGTTTTCCCCTTCTTAAATACATTATCGCAGAGGTGTTATCATGGAACATTCTGCTACCAATTGGCTCAGCCTTGGCCAGCAGCAGATCCACCCTAGGCCCGGCCGAGTCCACTGAACAAAGGGGAGCGACTTCTAGCAGTTTCCTACAGAAGCTACCACCTTAGGCCCCCCCTCACCAAACAAAATCAGAACAAAAGGGAATGCACATTACCGTTTACTGGGGCAAGACTCAAAGAACCATTATACAGGCAAAAAACCCCCCCCATATTTAATAGACCCTGTTCCCCAAGGGATATAATGAAAAGTGGTATATAAATGTACTGCAGATTTTTTTATGTGTACCAAGAAACAACTAGGATGAGGCACTCTGAGACTTGATGTCCTTCTTGTACATCACACATAATTTTCTCCTGCTGCCCCTCCTCTGAGAAGGACAGAGCAGAGAACAAAGTAGGTGGTTCCTACACAATCAATATTGTGGTCTATAGTGGAAAGGAAATGTCTGAGGAAAAGTGTTAGAAAGACGACATGTGAGAAGATGACACTCCTGATGAGACTCTCACGCTCTTTCTGTGCTCAGAGGATACTGCAGCCACCGGGAAGGAGCTGGACCAGACTCTGAGCTGCCGTAATTCAGGCTGGGGTTTGGTGAGGAACAGAGAACCGTGAGAATCACTCCCTGTTCATGGCAGTACTCCTTCAAGTTTTGGAAGGCATGGTATGTATCTGTTAGATCAATGATTCCTAAGCTTTTCTTTTTTTTTGGCACCCACCACCCTCCTCCTGCCTATCACATTTCTGTGGGGCTCATGAACCTACTAATCCTAATTGCTTACAGCTGTGACCTATAGTTTGGGAATCACTGACTAGGACAGATATAAACATTTTTCCTGCGTCATACTCAAGAAAATGAGTTAATCTACCTATCGTGGGATAAATTATTGAATTAGGATATAATTTATTCCTTTCCATGATCATTTGTACTATACACATCTCCCTCATATACATTACATACAAACAATTTTAATCCTACTTGATATCTGAACAATTTGTGGATGTGTCTAGGTAGGCCATTAATAAAAATTGTGTAAACACTTGGGCAAACTTACTACTGATGAATTGTAAAGAATTCCGAAAAATACAATGTAGAGGGAGGAGAAACTGGCAAAAATTACTTTACAAGGAAAGAGGTGAAGAAATCTAGATATGTTTAAATTGACCAAATGAGACTTAAGATGGGTAGGGTAACAGATCACAATTATTTGCAAAACGGAAATACCATGACTGAAAGGAATGGTTTATTTTGGCACAAGGATTATAAGTAAGCATGACAGGATGAAACTTAACACCAGACCTGTCAACCTACCAGATGAAGAGAGCTCTACAACCACTTCTATTAAAAGCTGGGTTTGACAGAGAACTATTCTAGGAGAACATTCTCTACTGGCATGAGCCATGTCCAAATGCATCTCTCTCTGCTTTAATTTCAACAGTTCAAGTTGAAAAAATGTTAGCATATTGGAGCAATATTATAAGTGTTAACATAATACTGTATGATAGTATGAATTAGATTGAATGGTCTGCTTAAGAATTTTATATGACTACTTTCATTCTGAGTTTCTTCACTATGACGGTGATGAGGCGCTGGAACAGGTTGCCCAGAGAAGTCGTGGATGCCCCATCCCTAAAAGTGTTCAAGGCCAGGCTGGATGGGGTTTTGAGCAACCTGGTCTAGTGGAAGGTTTGCCTGCCAGAGGGGCTGGAACCAGATGGTTTTAAGGTCCCTTTCAACCCATTCTGTGATTCTACGATTCTATGAGTTTTAGTAACCTAAAGAGGGATAATGAACATGTCAAGGTTGTCAGAAAAACAGAGAAATATTTGCTACCAATGCTACCAATTTTTTTTTAGAGCAGAGGAAGAGGTACTGGGAGACAGCAGGATTGCTAGTGGCAGACCCTGTGGTTTCCAGTGCTCTCACAGTAATGTGTAAGCACTATTTAAATCCAAAATGGAGTACTGGTGGATGTGAGTGGGAATGGAAAGTTCATGCTGCGCTCCAGCTTCCTTAGTTCTTCGCAGTGTGAGCTGATGAAACCACACTATTACTGTCAAAGGCCAGGTTAACATTTAATAGCTCTGTAAAACTTTAAACTTACTTTCAGAAAGTCTTAAAACATTGTTAGAGCCTGGATTAAAATTCAGTGGAACTATTAGGTTTAACCACTACTTTTCATTTAAGATAACTTTAAAAAGTCATTAACCTCTGTTATAGAAGAAGGAAGCTGAAGTAATAGAAATCTCCAAGACTAAAACATAGACACCAAACTCTGTCCAAGCTGGAGGCAAATGCAAGGCAGCTCAGGAATCTGCTTTATCTGAATACATGTGTTTGGATTTTGAAAAGCAAGGGGAAGTGCTCAGACAGAGGCAGAGAAGAGAGCTTGGTGCAGGTTGAATGACCACTTGTCTGTGGTCCTCAGGGCCGCACTTGCATAGATAGGATGTAGGATAAAGGTTTTTAGTAGGAAACTGGCTAGGAACCATAATGACTGTGAATAGTGAAATTTGTATTCTGATTTTTTGTGCTTGAGGAAATAGGATTATGTACATTTTTTTTTTTTTTGTAACTAATATTGTCGTCGTCGCTAATTTCTCTTTCCACTTAAACCAAAATGTTAGATACCAAGTTTCATCTAGTGACTAAAACCACTAATAGTGATGATAACTTGATAATCCTTCTTTCCGTTTTTATCTCTGTCCTTCTGTTTTAGCTAAGAATTAATCTATTCCAAATTGGAGATACTGTACCAAAATAAAATATCATTACAATCATTTAAGCAAATATCCGTAAAACATATGTAATGCAATAATTATAGGTATGCTTCAGACCTCAGGGTAACTGAATAAGCAGCAGTGCTTGTTCTTCCTTTCCCTCCTGGAACACAAAGCTGCTGGTACAAAACTTCAGATGCAATTGGATGAGAGATACAGATGTTAAATACTGACTTTCAGATTTTCACTAAAATGAAGTTGCTGTGTGAGTTTCCTCATCAGAGCTAAATGGCTTTTTATAGGAGCTGAGTGCTCCACAGTGCTCTATGCAAAGCAACCACAAAAAGGTCCTGCTCACATGGCTTTTAATGTTTCTGTTCAAGGCTTCTCAGGAAAATGGGTCCTGAATGTGCAGTATTTACACAACTTGCTCGTATGACAGCTGGAAATCTCCTCTGGGAATTCAAGGCAAGGACAAAGTATTTTTGTGGATCTACTTGCAACTGTTAAAAAGTTGACCTGGCTGCTCGTTACTGTCCCTCACCTGAAGATTACCACCTCCTTTTCAACAATAATACCATAGATAATTTTAGTATTCTGTGTCTCATCCAGAAAAAAAAAAACCCAAAAACATCAGCTAAATGCATTTAATTTGTTGCTGAATGAGATATCCTTCCAGCAGAGGGAATAGGCAGGTACGTTATGGTGCTTGATGTTTTTGAGCCTCTCACCTTGCCATATTGACCAATATGAAAATTTTATTACTTGTGAAGCATAAAAAGCTGCTTTGGGAACTATCAAAAGAAAACAAAAAGATTAATCCCAATATGCAAAGCGTATTTATATATCTCATCCTAAAATATTATGAGTTCCTGAGACATCATTTGTATTCTTTTCACACTCCTCAATTAAATTTCAAATCAAGTCCAGCATGAAGCTTTATGTGGTCTGCTAACACCCACTACAAGAGCTTATGTTTTTCTCTCATTTTCTCACAGCAGTGCAGCATTCAGTATACCCTCTGTGTAGTTTTAATATCATGAATGTATCTTCATTTACAGATGGAGGGCACATGGAAGCTATTAGGCTCAGCGAGGTCTCTGTCTTTATCGCTGCTAATTCCACCATGCAGCCCAGCTTCCACATTCATGGCAAACTGATGTTGCCAAAAAGGGATTAAAAATTTGGTTCCCAGATAATGTAATGGATTCAACAATCACATTCCTCTTCACATCTGCTGCTGTTATCAGGAAAGATGGAGAGAGTATGGTGGCCTTCTACAAGTGGTCATCCAATTGAGGAAATAACACTTAGAAATTGCATTGATTTCATACAGGGGCTCGGGGTGACCTCTGTCTCCAGTGAGGAAGGCAGTAAAACTCCCAATGGTTTGGAAGGTACTAGTATTTATTTCATCCTTATTCTTTAAACCACTCTAATGAGTTCTTTTTGTAGAGGTCACCTCATCTTCACCTTCAAAGGATGAAGGGGTTGTCCCTATGGGTAGCATTCATCTCACTTTAGTCATTTAAAAGTTAGGGGTCTATCAAAGTGCATCTTTCAGGTTGCTTCATGTGAGAAAATGATACCTAAAGTGGGTAGCCTAAATTGTCCTCCAGAGAGTGATAATGAACTCTGAGGTGACACGAGTGGATGTCTAGATATTAGATCATTAAAGAAGGTGAGATGAATCTTATCATGATTATATATCATGATTAACTCATAATTAATATTAAAACCAAGAAAAATATAGTGAGCAATGAGATCTATATTGTGAAATATCAAACTCAAGGCTGATAAATAACTAATGATATATTAATCAAAGGAAGGGAGACTATTAGAGCTTGCCTTCTCAATTCAAACTCACTTATTAATCTAATCAGATAGAATTTTAATACAACTATACCCTTTATTCTGTGGAAATCTTCTTATTGTTACTCTGTACAACGACTCTGTTTGTTGAAAACTGTCTGCTCTGACACACACCTTGCCATTGCATGATAAGGCAGCTGTCAGTTATGCTTAAGTGTCTTCTTGCTGGTGACATGTGTCTAAATAATATTCGAAATGTTTCTAAAAAATCTAATGGCTCCGCTAAATTAAAGCAAGCTTGCAAGGTAACAAATGAGAATCTGACAGACTGTCTCAATTTGTTGGACATGATATATTGCAGTGAGGATATTTTACATTTGCATGTTTTCAAAACGTATTGCCACGTGGTAGATGAAAATCTGAAAATACTTGTGTGGTAGTGTTCTGGTTTTGTTTGGTGAGGGGGGGCCTAAGGTGGCAGCTTCTGTAGGAAACTGCTAGAAGTTGCTCCCCTTTGTTCAGTGGACTCGGCCGGGCCCAGGGTGGATCTGCTGCTGGCCAAGGCTGAGCCCATTGGTAGCAGAATATTCTGTGATAACGCCTCTGTGATAACGTATTTAAGAAGGGGAAAACAGAGAAAAAAAGAGCAGAAGAAGATGTGAAGCAGCTGAGTGGGGGCAGAGCGGGAGAGGTGTGAGCCTCATGCGCCTTGCAGGCCTCACCCTCTGGTCTCCCGCTGGGTGGCTGACTGGGCCTGACTCGGCCCAGCCCAGCCGCAAGAAGCGGAGAAGAGATGAGAAGTGAATGAGATGTAAAAAGGATCCTGAGAGGTGTCTGCCAGCCTGTTGTGAGGAACGGCCGCAGACACCAAGGTCAGTGAAGAAGGAGGGGGAGGAGTAATGTGGCTCCTGGCAGAGATTCCCCTGCAGCCTGTGGTGCAGACCGTGGTGGAGCAGGTTGTCCCCCTGCAGCCCATGGAGGTCCACGGAGGAGCAGAGATCCACCTGCAGCCCGTGGAGGAGCCCACACCGGGGCAGGCGGATGCCTGAATGTGGCTGTGGCCCATGGAGGGCCCACTGGGACAGCTGTTCTGGTGGGACTGCACCCCATGGAAGAGATGACCCACGCCAGAGCAGTTTCACGAAGGACTGTAGCCCGTGGGAGGGACCCCACAATGGAGCAGGGGAGGAATGTGAGGAGTTCTTCCCCTGACAATGAAGCAGCAGCATAAAACAAGACGTGATGAACTGACCGCGACCCCCATATCCCTCTTCCCCCCTGTGCTGCTTGGGAGGGGAAGGTAGTAGAGATAATGTTAAGCCCGGGAAGAGGGAAGGGTTCGGGGAGGGGAGGTTATCTTGTTTTCTGTCTCATTCTCCTGCTAGTTTTAGAAATAAATGGTTTTCCCCAAGTCGAGTCTGTTTTGCCCATAACAGTAACTTTAAGGATTTCTCCCCATCCTTATTTCAAACCTTGAGCCGTTTTTTTTTATATTATCTCTCCCTGTTCTCTCAGAGGGTGGGGGGAGTGAGAGAGAGACTGCGTAGTCTGGTCCTGATCGGGGCTGAACTACGACAGGTAGCTACAACACAGGAGTGTTATGGACATCAATAAACTTTTGGTAGCTACTATTTAAACAGAAAATGTGCCTTTTCATTTCTACCTTTCAGTTATCTGTGAATGATTTCCGTGATCTCTTCAAGTTTGGTGCTACAGAGCTTGGTTTATCTCTTCAGCTCTAATGAATATTTCTGATTGTCACTAAAAAGCTTTTCAGATGCTTCACAACCGAATAACGTCTTCTTAAAATCCACTAGATGCCCAATCTTTTTATTTTTATAAGCCAAGTATGATTTCACATATATATCTTCTTTGACTTTTATGGGACTTTTTTAATGTCTCTGGATTTGTCTTCCAAGGGTAGCATGAGTTTGGGATGTTATGGTGGTTCTGGCGTACAGGACCTTTTCAATCAAACAGCTACAGAAAATGGTATAAAGGCACAAGTGATTGAGATATATATAGATAATCTACCTAACATTAGGTTATAGGCTGATTTTTCCACCTCTTTTATGGAAATGAATTTCTTTTATTGCTCTATGACATCTATTTTGCTTCAAGAACCATACAGCTTTAGAAGTATGAAGTCTCATAATACATAGACTTTTTTCTTCGTGTTTCAACTGGGGAAAATATACAGGGTGACTAATGGTATTGGAAAACTCATCTCACAACAGGGATGTAGAGGTAAACAACTGCATTTGCAGTATATAATCTCCTCTGTAAGATTTCTAATTATTGCTATGCTTGTGTAGTCAGGAAATCATGGTCTATAAAGCAAGCCTAATTTCCTGTGGCTTGCACCTGAACACGATAAAAGCTCTTGATCTCCTTTCCTTCTCCAGAGGCAAATCACAAAACTGTGACATTGCTGTTTAATCCTACAGCGAGTACAAACTTCCACCCATGTAATCTTGCAAGTGTTAACTTGATGAATGCTTGACCAGACTCTCTCTGGACTTCCTGTTAGTGCCTTAGTATTTCTTTGTAATAAAATGAAGATATGTTGCATTGATTATTATTTTTTTTTTTTTGTAATCTCAGTAATTGCATGAGTTTGGCAAAGGACACTGATTAGTTTAGGCAAAACTGTTTGTTCTCTTCTTCAGATTTCTATGCCAGCTTGAGAGTGTGCTTGTGTTAGACAGAAAGTTAATTACTACTTCTTCCTGCAACAAAGAGAAGACCATATCGATTAGATGTAGCTGTGAAAACATTTAAGGAAAAACAAAGCTCCAGGTTTGTCCTATGTAATGTGAGCTTTAGTGCTTGTGACAGGTGCCAGATTTACAGCACTGGAGACTAAAATCCTCTCTACCCAAGGCAGGTACAGCTTTTCCCTGCCTGTCACTCAGCCATGCTCCAGTGGGAGAAGCACCAGATGTGCAAAAGCACTTCATTGCTGTTTAATCCTTTGGTGCTGACTTAGTGGGATTGAATCAGGGACATCAACTTATTTCACACGGGCCAACAAATAATACTGACTTCCCAGCCACAGTCCAACAAAGCTGTTAAGCACATACATAGCTTTAAGACCCGCCATAGCCCTGACTGCATCAATTCTAGTGCTTTAGGTCCTCACTCAATTCTGCCCTGGAGAGGATTTGAACTAGTGACTTACAGCTAAAATGTTCCATATCCTTTCACTAATCCCCCCAGTCACTTCCTAACAAACTGTCTTTGGAGGCCTGCAAACCATGCCTCACACTGAATGCCTCGGATGTACAATCGTGTTCCACTGAGTCTGGTGTCTAACATTATCCTGTATCAGAGGAACCACTTTTATTTTGCAGGTGTTTGTCAAACTTCACATCATGACTTCAAGCCTAAAACCCTCATCTACTCTGAACAGTACTTCCTTAATCCCATGAAAACTCATTACTTACTCATTCAAGTGAATTAGGTCTGCATGCTCACACCCAATCTAGAATGAATACTTATTATTTTGCAATAATATCTTCAGCAACATGTCCAGTCTCATATACTAATAACTTTTCAGTTGAGCTGTTTATGGTAAAAGGAAAAAAAAATAAATGTGTGTGTATATACATATACATATAGCAGTAAATATGAAGAAGGAATGGAAACGCTGAAAGAACACTGAAGTGTTGCTCTAAAAACAGGGTGATCAGAATTACATTAATACACAATTATAGTTGTTTTCATGCTATAAATTACTTTAAAACTAAGTATATATGTAAAATAGCCAGCAGAGAGGTCTGATTCATGCCTTCGCAAGCACTTTGCAGAAGCGACCATTTCTTTTCAACTGCATGGAGTCCTATGTGCAGAAGACTGCTCCAGCACTGGGGACCTTTCCCTCCCCAGAACAGCAGGTGTCTGCACCTCTGTGGCACCGAGCCTTCATCTGCCAGAGGAGTGGCGAGTTTGTCCTGGGAGAGAGCTAAGCACGGAGTCACAGCGGTCTGCATCACATTACACCAACACTGCTCCTCAGCGTGCCCTGCCTCGGGAGCAGAGGAAGAGGAGACAGCTACTGCAGGTCTCATGAGGGCTGCAAAAAAAGAAATCCTTTCCAGCTGAAGGCTGGAAAAGGCTTACTGGGCTACCAGGTCCCAGTTTCTTGTGTTACAAATGACCTTATATATACATATTAGGTAAGTCTTTCCATTATTTCATCAAATTCCATCTCAGCAGATCCTGCTACTGACAGAAATTGTTTGAGCGCTTCACTGCTCTATTGATTTTAAGCGTATTTGAAATTTTACCCTAAATTTATGCGTGCTACTGCTTTTTTTTTGTTTTTGTATTAGAACTGTCTTTGAGCTGGAGCCAGTTCCATTGCACATAACCACGAGCTCTCTCCCCCTGCCATAGCCCCTTTGTGCCCTAGTTTTGGTTATAGTCTATCTCTTAGAGTTGATCAGACCTGTACGTGTTATTCCCAGCTTGGATCTGACCATATCTCTGCTTGTTCCATGGCACAAATTTTTCCCTATCCATACTAGAAATACTGCTCCTGTTAACACTGGGGTTTTGCAACTGCATTACTTTGATAGTTAATAGTTATCCTGTGACTTGCTAATATACCCAGGTTTTTCTCTTCCTCAGTCATTTCTAACAAATGAGCTCTTAGCTTGTAGCAGAGGCTTTTGTTATTAGTCCATAAGTGCATGACCTTGCATTTTGCAGTATTGAATTTCAATTACTTCAGCCTACAACGTCATGCACTTCTCCCCGTGTGCTTCTTCCCAACCATCCTTTTAGACTCATGTTCCCTAGGAAATATCAGCACCACACCAACTCAGTTTTGCCAAGGTCTTTAAAAATTGCACACAGAATCAGTGCGAAGAATCCATGCCTGGGAACAGCAGTAGGAACCTCTCCCTACAGTAAAGTACTTTCCACTCCATGCTTAGCTGTTATGGCTGCATTAAAACTTAAGTGATTCCCTTTTATGCCCTTGTCCTGTTACTGATCACTGTTTTTTGAGTTTAACCAAAAATGTCTCATGTAATGTAGTATCACACGGTTAATTACAGTATCACATGGTTAACTGAGATCAAGACAAAGTACCTATGCACAGACATTTTCCTAAGAAGAAAGCTGCCTTTTCAAAGACAAGTTACATACATTAATTTAACAGATAGATAGATCTAAATGTACGCATTTATCTTGCAATCCTCTGTTGTCTATCTCTATATGCTTATATAGAGTTTAATTTTTTTCCCTTTTTCCTCAATGCTTCTTATCTTAAACCTGCATATCAGTTAGCTGAGACTAACAAATCTTGTAGCCACATCAACTTTTTCCCTTTCTTAGTACAGTACCACTCATATGGCACCACTTCTGCTTTAGCTAATTTGCTGAAAATACTGGAATATTTTTTGTGCTTGTGCTCCCAGTGCAATCCAGTAGTCCTTCAGAAATACCAATTTCCTTCGATGGGGCAGTCCTGTTTTCTGCAGGGGCAGGGACTGTGTTCTTACAAACCATGCATTTCACTTGCTGGCTTTTTACGTGCCTGTCGCTGCACTGCTAGTCCCAGCTACAAGTAATCATAAAGATAAATTCACCTGAACATCCATCAGACCAGGGGATACTACCTCCTGGTACACGAACTGGAACAGCCTCAATAGAGCAGAGAGAGAGTTTTGCTTCCAAAAAACTCTGTAGGCTGGTGCCTGTACTCCATTTATGTAATAGTAGGAAGGATTATATGGGAGTTTCTAAGGATCTGCACTTTTAATGGCAGACAAAGTGACAACTAGATGTCTTTGCAAATCTAAGATTCCTTTATTTTTAAATACCTAAAATGTATTTGTTACAGCTATGGAGGCTGTATCTCTCCAGTCTTTTTTTTTTTGTGTGTGTGTGTGTGTGTGTGTATATCTAGCCCTTCCTGAAAAACCATCTAGATGGTATCCAAGGGAAAAAACCCATTTCACCTTTCCCTACACAGCCCTGACTCCATGGGCTGTGTTACAGCACCCTATCCAGTTTGATTCATGCCACAGATGAAGTAATGCTTATTTTTCCTGTTTGTTTAGGGCAGACGTGTCACAAGACTGCTACCTGCAGCCCTCTCATGCAGATGCATACATTGCACTCTGCTTCAGACACATACTCCGGGAGGTAGGCTGAAAAGCGTAACCTGCAAAGCTGAGCCTGGAGCAGGGGCACAGAGGTTATCTATGCTGCCACACTGGGTGCACTTTAGAGGAATGAACAGGTGAAGGAGTCTTCACATTTCAAGAAGGGTTTGGGAAATAGTGCAATAGTTCAACAGAAACTTTTCTTTCTTTTTTTTTTTTCTGAAAGCATATATAGTAGAGTAAGAAAGCATCATGTTTTTTTTTTTATATTTTATTCTCAGCAAAATGACATTTTAAGATGCGTAAGCATGTTTTCTTACTCTTTCTGTAAACCAGTTCTTGCTAAGTCTTTAATGGTTCAGATCAAGCCCTTTTGAAGACAGAAGAGATGACACATAGGCTATGGCATATATTGTTATAGATCTATGGTTGCAGCTTTGCATTTTCATTGTTTCTACCTAATTACATCAGCTGGCAGTTTTCTGACAAGGAAAGGGTTATAATTGACTTATTTGAGCAGGAAAAGCTTATTTTGCCTACTTTCACTGATGCTTGCCAACATGCTTGCCAGCTCGGCTGTGATCTCCTAGCAGCAATCATCTAAATATCACCGTGTCTGAACAGTGCTTGGATGAAACCTTTAACCCAAGTCTAGCTTTAAATGATTCTCTAGACAATTCCTCCTCTCAGCCATGAGCATATAGGCACCTGAGCATCGATGGCTTTGGTGCTTTCACTGTTTACTTTATAAAATACAGCTGCATTCTCCTGATGGCTGGGATCAGCCCTGAAGGAAATGAATAGAAGGAAGGTGTGCTTTGGGACCTAACCGGGGCTAACACTGTGTGAGCAGCAGGCACGAGCATTTTCCAAGGCATCCCTGCTGCATGTGAGCATTACTGTGGTGCAAAATGCATGCGATGGTCCAGACAGGCGGACAGCAGCTGGGTGCAGTGTACAAGGCAGAAGTCATGTAAAGAACCAAGCAGCAGTGTTTAGCTGAGGAAATAAGAGAGATCATCTTCAGTGAAACTCTAAAAAAAAAAAAAAGGGGGGGGGGGAAATCAGTCAGGCTTAATATAGCTACTGTTTATATTTGCATTCTATGTCCCTTCCTTGTTGGTTTAATGGGCCTCTAAATCTTTTTGAGGGGGTTTTAAGTTTTCTTATTTTTTCCTTACTTTCATTGAAGTAAAAATTTACAAACTAAGATAAAAGATTTAAGAGACAACTAAAATATTTTGCAGTAGGACTTTTAAAAGACTGTAAAAAATAGAGGATTTTTTATATTAAAGTCAGTTCATTTATATTAACAAGTTTTACTATGGACTCCCACAGAAATAAAGTGTTTGTATCCAAGCATGTCCTAAGAGATCAGTGGGACAACCATAGCATGCCTATTCTTTTCAAACAACACATGACAAATAACATGGCAAAATAGCATGTGTGAAAATTATACACAGTTTCCTTTACCCGTACAAAGATTTAGTTCTGTTGCAAAGGAAACCTAAAATTCCTGTAAATGCTTTTTTAATGTTCCAAATCTAAATCTAGGATTTTGAAATCAAATAATTAAACATATCCATCTTCAACCACAAAAATGTGCATACAAATTCAGACCTATCTAGTGAAAAATACAATTCAGTGATGTCAGAAGAGGTGTAAAAGACAAAGCCTCTGAGTTCCGTCCCTGATGGGGAACTGTTTTGTTTCTCTCAATTCAGGCCAGTTATTTCACCTTGGTCAGGCTTCGTGATTATAAAAATATGGATAAGATATTACATCTTTTCTATAAAAATTTTATAGGAATTTAGTTAACATTTTAAAAACTCCTTGAAGGATAAGAATTACTAAATGTTGTGGTACTTTCCCTCAGGAGGGGATCACTATGAGTATTAGCATGCACTACAGCTCTGAGACAGAAGCAGTGATCGTGTTGTTAATCTGGAGAGCAAGGACTATTGATGGATTCTCAAAGAATCTTTGGACCTTTTTTTTTCTTGTTCAGAGAAAGATGATGGTTAAAGTAATAATTTTGTGAGAAATTTAGTAAAAGAAATAATGAGTTGTTTGCTTTTTGAGGACTCCTTGGCATAAGATACAACAGAGCAGACAAGGCCAAGCGTTTTAAGTATCTTTGTAATGTATCTCAAACATGTACATATCTCTGCATCACACTAGACTTCTAACTTTCAAGGCCTTTTGATTTTTGGTTTGATCTGGATTTTCGTATTTCCTCTATCTACTTTGATTTCCTCAGCCTCTTTTATTTCTTTCTTCGCAGAGGTAAGATTATCCATACCCTCTGATCCTGCAAACTGGCACGCTCCCTTTGAAGTTCGTGAAGCTGTGCCAATTTACACCACTGCAGAGTTGTTCAATATTGTGTTATAACTACAGATGGGTTCCAGCTGCACATCTTGGTTTGCATCCAAGCTCACCCCAAACTAGGGAGTGTTTGGATTCATGATTGCGGTTCAGACCCCTCTCCATGGGTGTGTTGTAACAGAAAGAGAAAAATTACTTTCTGAATAGGATGGAGGGCCAGCACCTGCCAGGGAGGCTCCTTCCTTATAGTTAATATGTATAAACCTGGAAAGTAATTTTTGTGGAAGCCTCCTGCATAGCAGTGCTGCCAAAGAAGAGAAGACCTAGTCAGAAAGAAGAAAATATATAATAAGCTAAAATTTGTGTCTGATCTACTGCAATCTCAAAATAAATCTCAATAGTCTTGACTCATTGCTTACTGAATGAGGTTATATGCTGCATATCACTGTCCAGTACAAGAGACAAAGAAGGAAAATCTCTATTAAAGACAAGCAGAGCAATGAAAAATACATAAAAGTTCAGAGAAATTATAATGTATTTCATTCTATCAAACGAACACTGTTAAATGCCATATTGTTCTAGCTTTTCCCCTCCTGCTAAGACAGAAATGAGTCTGTTTTTTTTTTTCTATTTAATTTAGTAGATCTACAGCTAATTTAAATAAATTCATAATTTTTAATTCATGCTTGTTGAAGCTTTGTTCTACTTCAGTTTTAACCTTGGAAGCTGATTAAAAGTATATGGGAGTTCACTGTCAGTAAAGCAGAGAATTCCTGGAAAGCAAAATTGATTTAAGGGATAAAAAGGGCAAAAGAGACTTCCTTAAAATGCTGACACAATTTGGAAGTGTTTCAAATTTAAGTTTTCTTTTGACAGTTAACCCTCCCATCTTGATTAGTATTGTGTATGATCATTATTGTCAAAGATCAGATGAAATATTATCAAAGAGCAAATAAAAATTTCACATTAGACCTTCAGAAGGATTGCCCAGCTGACAGGGCTGATAGGTCAAGGTCCTCTACAAATCAGAGAGAGAAGCATGGCAGACTTTGCCACGTTATCTTCCCAACGTGTTTCTGCCCTGATGAAAGAAGACCAGCAAGAGGGTTTGAGCAGTTCATGTCCACTCAACTTGCTGCTACTCTGCCAAAAGTGTTACCTCCAGTTGTAAAGGAATGCCAGTTTCCTAGCACAAAGCACACGAAGTCAGAGCTCAGACTCCTGAATAAGTTACTGTTACCTAACACATGCTAGTACTGCACCTTAAAGCTTTTCTCTTTAAATAGCAAGTCTTCACTCCAAGACTTCACAGTCTGTTAACCACCAGTTTCAGCAGACAGCAGAGGTATAGGTTTAGTGAAGAACGAGGCTTAGGAGAGCTTTGAAGTGGCACATTTGCGGTATGGCATGTGACAGAACATTGACCAAGCAGTCCTGCCTTCCTCTCTTCCTTCCTCTTCCTCTTAGAGCTGCATTTACCCCTGTGGAAATGAAGTGCCACCATTGCGTATCTGAATAGTCTGAAGCAACAACTTTTATACACTATACTCGTAAACACATGGATGACTTTACAGTACATACATATTTTTCACACCTTTACAACAGCACATGGAAGCTAGTGAATAATTTGCAATCCTGAAAATGAAATATTTTGTATTCTGGTCCTCTTTTGGATTATATATATATATATATGCCATTTTTTATATCATTGTCATTAAAATTAAATTTTTATTAATAAATAAAACTGAGATTATTGTGAGGTGTTATTTTTCTAAGCTTCAGAGCCCTCCAGTGCTCTTTGCTTTCATGATACTATTCTACTACAAAGAATAAGCATATGATTTGTGCTAGATACGCTAACGTTATTAACTCTTCATGAGCAAGTGGAATAAACAGGGAATCCTATAAGTCCAAAGCACGCTGAAGAAATTTGGCTTGAAACCAATGCCAAACATTTGTTTGCCTACATATTTGTGGGCAAAATAACTTAATATACACTTTATGTTTTATAAGAAGATAGAAGATTACAGTCAATATTTGCATAAATTTTTCTTGCTTGACTGTAAGAAATAGTGCTGCCTTAATTATATTGACCTTTTTTTTTTCTAAAAATAAGTGCTATATAAATAAGGTATTGCACTGGCATTCCTATCTCTTAATTAATGTATTATTAGTAAACCATCACTCACTCAACTGAAAGGAAGTAGTTTAAGTGTTTTACGGAATATTCCATTTTGATTGAAAGCTGAGCATACTAGGAGCAGGATACTCAGCAAAATGCTTTTCTTCACTAATCATTCAAACTCCAAAGCCACTTCTTGTGCATTTTTTTTTTTTGTGTCACATGAGCATTTCCTCCAAGAAAGCACAATATTCATGCCTCAGATGGAGACTAAGTTGGGCTCTTCTTCCACCAACAGAATGAGTGGCTTGTACTACCCACTGCCGAGGATTTAATACCTCAAGCTTTCTCCATATAAACCAGCCTTAGTTTGCAGATTGCCTTACGGAAATATATATGTGAAAGAATATTTTGGCAGAAGCACAAAGACCCTGTTCCACAGGGGCTAGATCTGAAACCTGAGATTTAATTGTCCCTTCCCTTATTTATGCAGATTTACACAGCATATCCCATAGATACAATTCCCAAGACATACAGAGCTGGTGGCTGGGGATACCTGACATGACTAAATGTTTGGGCATGGCATTAAATCAACACACTGTGTCCTGAAGATCTCTTAGGAGCATGTGTAGATCAACTCAGTGGTATGTCAGACTTGCTGGCAACTGTGTACCATATGGACAATGAGTCCAGTGCAGTCCAGCTGCACATAGGGTCTAGAAATGATCTGGACTTGTTTGCTCAGGAGCTCAAACAAGGCTGCCAGACCTTCAAAAATAGAAAACATGAGGCAAATCTTGTAAGGCTGTAGTTAATTGATAAGTTTGCAATTTACCACCAAAACAGATGCAGTAGGATTGTCTGAGTATAGAGATAAAATTTACCCTGATATTAGCCTAATAAATTTTGTTACCCAGACAATTTTTAAATTATTCATCAAAGTAGTTTTTGCACATTTTTTTCTTCATGTTAATATCTCAGTGTATAGCTTCTTCCTCTAAGTGCTCAAATGTACTTTCTGTTGCGTCTGTGGGATATTTAGTGGTAACACAGACGGTTGTATTCACTTGGGGATAGATTCTCCAGTCTTACTGACCTTTGAATCCTGAAATATCTGTAGGTCCTGTCTCAACGTTGTGCACAGGAAGAAGTCAAAGGTACTCAGCACAGGAGAGCCCCTACTCACCTGCGCCTTGAGTTGCATAGCTGTCAATATACTGAAAGAGGCAAGTCTGGTCCTGAAAATACAGCTCAAGTGAGAAAAATTCACAAGGGGCCTGACATGGCAAGGACCCAAGCAAGTCTGGCTTCTGTCCAAAAAAGCACTTACGCGTATGCTCAGAGCTATAATTCAGCTGTAAGTATGTGAGCAGTAGTATTGCCTTTGATTGACACTGAATCAACAAGATGTGAGAGGTGATTAACAAATTTATCAAGTGAGGATAATATTTGGCCCAGGACTGGATTTCTGTTGTTCGGTTCCTGAATAAGGAAAAAGAAACTGTAGAGGCTGCACAGAATTTCCTTGACACAGAGATTTTTCAGGCAGACACAGTGATAGGAGACACAAAAGTATTACAGTTTTGCTCATGTTTGAACAAAACAGAAATGTGCTGAATAGATATGTTAAGAAGAGGAGGCTCTGGGGAGACCTGATAGTGGTCTTCCAGTACCTCAAGGGGGCCTACAGGAAAGATGGGGAGAGGCTGTTCAGTAGGGCCTGTTGTGATAGGACGAGGGGTAATGGTTTTAAGGGAGGTAGATTTAGATCGGATATTAGGAAAAAATTTTTCACAATGAGAGTTGTAGAACACTGGAACAGGTTGCCCAGAGAGGTGGTGGATGCCGCATCCTTGGAAACATTCAAGGCCAGGTTGGATGAGGCTCTGAGCAACCTGATCTAGTCGGGGGTGTCTCTGCTCCTTGTAAGGGGGTTGGACTAGATGACCTTTGAAGGTCCCTTCCAACTCTAACCATTCTATGATTCTGTGATTCTATGAATCTAGGACCTCTGTTCACTGACTAGTACAAAAGAAAACTAAATATGTTCTGTTTACTTGTGCAGTACCATTCCCCTACATGGATAAATTTGGCAGAATCCTGTCTTTTCTTAAGTAACAACCACTTTATAATGTGCACTGGTTTATAACTGATATATCTAAGGACGAGATCTAGAAGACTTTTTCCAAGACTTAAATAAAAGGCAACCTACCAAGTCTTTATTCAGACTCATAACCAAGAAATGCCTCTACTAATTTAGAATTGCAAGATGCTGGACTTGTTGGAAAATTTATTTAGAAGTTACATTTTCTGCTTTGGAGTACACGGTTGATGCATAGTTTTGCTCACAGTTCTGGAAGCAGGAAACTGTGTGAGGGTGGTAATAATCAGGAAGGAAGGTGTCAGAGGGGGAATTTATTTTGGAGAGGATACATGGTGCAAAGTTGTGTGGGACACATTAGCCCACAAGGCAGGTTTTCAAATGCAAAAAGAGAAGTTAGTGTAGTCTAAGGACTTGTACCTACCTCTTCCCATTTTCTGGGTTTTTCAGCCATCCTGTCCAATGGCACAGATTTCTATGTGTTCTTGCCAGCAATTTGGACTTCAGCTGCCATTAAAAGCCAGCGGAATATAACTTTCAGTTGTGTTTTTGAAAACCTTTTCTTAAATTTGGATTTAGCAATTTTATTTTAGATTCCTAATTGTGGGGGCTCGGGGGTGGGGCCGAGAGGGAATTGTCAAGATGCAAAAGTATTTAAAAGTACTGCTTCTGCCACAGGTAGAAATGTATAACCTCCAAACTTGCAGGTTCCATGAACTATCAATAGTTTATACTATCACCAACTTTTTTTTTTTTTTTTTTAAACTCAGTTTGGTGTTTTTAGCTTTTTAACTGATTATATTGAGCATGCATTTGAGGTTTCAAAGGAAATTTTTAGTCTATTGGGTAATCTGTTCCTTAGGTTTACATCCAAGCCACAAAATACATATTTGTGTCAAATTCTGCCTTGCTATGAGAAGCTGTTGAAAAATCTGCTCTAAATGCAGTTGGCCAGGTTTACAGCTAAATTATATATATTAAACCTCACATTTTCATTAATAGTTTGAGTTCAGCTTTTTCATTGTCTTGAACATCAACTTGGACTTTGTAGAGAGCTATTTGCAGGAAAAAGTATGTTTAATTCCACAACAGTTGACACAGAGCATATTGTAGATACAGGTGTCAATAATAACTTTGTGCTTTATATAGTTTTTGCCCTAGTTTAACAGCACAGTTTATTGTTAACCAGTTTCCTCCTTATCCCTTCTAGCTGCAGATTTATTAGCAGAAATGCATTGTGCAAACGATGATTTATGATGGAAGCATGTTGCCTGAGAAAATGTATTGATTTAGAATGAAGTCGCAGTCCTTACTACAAAGGCAGAATGAAGGAGATGAGAGGGATCTGCCTTGAGTTAAGTTAAATTTCTCTGACTGCCCTAACACACGTGTTTTTTTTTCTTTTGTAAGATTTTACGTGAAAGAAAAGGTTGCGTTAGGCATTTTTTTGTGTTCAGTTCTTGTGATCTGCATTCCTCAACATGCCACAATTACTATGATTCCTCTTTGTTCAATTCTTTCATCTGTTCAAAGCAGTATGGCATTTACCTTAGTAGCATTTAAAATGAACTAATCAATAGCTAGATGTTTGCTATTAAGAATGATGAAGAAAGGTTGAGTGGGAGGCAAACAAGGTTATCTACTTTTAATATATTAGCTAATTCTTTTCTGCGTTGGAAGCAAGGCATGCCTTCATTTAATTGATTCTAATACACATACATGCAATTTAATGCAGATGACCAAGGGTGGACAAATTTTTTACAATGAGAGTTGTAGAGTACTGGAACAGGTTGCCCAGAGAGGTAGTGGATGCCCCATCCCTGGAAACGTACAAGGCCAGGCTGGATGAGGCTCTGAGCAACCTGATCTAGTCAGGGATGTCCCTGCTTCTTGCAGGGGGGTTGGACTAGATGACCTTTGAAGGTCCCTTCCAACTCTATGATTCTATGATTCTATTACAAACGCTCTTCATTTTTTACTGCTTTACGTGTCTTCTCTGAAGAAAATACATGATTCTATTGTTGAAACTGAAGAATTGAAACATATTTTAAAGATAGCCAGGCATATTTAGCATATAAAAAGTGGGGGGAAGTATATATTTATTGCTTAAGCGAAAACTTAGGAAAGTTATCCTGTTGTTGAAAGAGCTAGCTTGCTTTTGATGCAGCATTTTTTAGACATCTGTGAGTTTGTTGTCTTTTAAGTTCTATTGCAGTTTCTGCATAGGATTCATTTTACTTGATGCTTCTATTGCAATATAAATTTCAAACAGTGATTTTGTTAAGCTTTCTGAGATCCCAAAAAGCCCAAGTTTTTTCAGATATATTTTGGGCCAACTTATTCTATTCATTATTTCATTAAAGGATCCCTCTGTCACTACTTCCTCCTTTTTTACTAAGCAATTCCTTTGGTACAAAACCAGCACCACTATGCCTAAGTTTGCAACAGCATCAAAACTAGGGCACTATCAATAGCTATGGCTCTCGTTTTTTTCAGAGCTCTTTATGAAGAACCATCTCCTGAGGTCCATCCAGCTTCTTTTCCATCCACAAAACCACATCCTTTGACTGCCTCCAGCTTGGCCAGAAACCATGCGCCCAGCCCTCAGGCTCTTTTCTGTTTGTGAACCTCCACAGCTTCCAGAGGCTCCTCCAGCTCCTTGGATGCCAAAATGAAGTCTGAGCATCTCTGAAATGACAGGCTGCATGCAACAGCAATAACATCCTGAAACAGCATCTGGGGAACAAATTAACAGACGGGTGCCCTCAAATTACAAAGCGACAAGGAAACATTTAGTATACATGTGATGGGAGCTGCAAATGAAGGAGGAAATTCGGTGCTAATAACACCCTGCTATCCAGCCTGGCCCGATCCCGTTTTCATTGGGTTGTGTTATCGTTAATAGAAGCTGAATCAAGATCAAAGAGGAAGAAAATAACACAATACACAATGTGGGAGAGTGACCCAACATTTGAAACAATAAAGGGAGTTCATTTTCCTCTTGCTGTTGATACTACTGTAATGTCGTTTTTTTTACATGAAACCAAGCCTTTAATACCTTTAATGAACCCTTAATACTACGCAGTGCCACTTTCTTCCCCTTTGTCAGTGCTTGTGATCATGACAAGAAACATGTTCTACTTTTCTTTCTGAAGTCAAGTCTTTTTCTAGCTTCAAATGCAGTTGTAAAGCTTTTCTGACTTTTCTTAAAGAAAAGTCTTTGATTCTGTCTCCTCTAAATAATATTTTGGCTAGCATTATACAATTATTAGCATTGCATTTTCATTGTCAGCCATATCCATGTTGACATACCAAACATTCTGGCACAAATGTTGCCCATCTGATTCAGAAGTAGTTAAAACCCCCCCCCACTTTATACACAGATAGAAATATTTTTCTGTCCCTCATATACTGCCAAGAGATAGCACAATGATATTCTGGTCAGCCACTTAGCACATTTTCATTCTTTCATATCAAGGTCACACATGACAGAAAGAACAGATTTATTTTTAATATTACTGACAAGATATGATGATTCTGTAGTAACTTTGTTCAATGTTCATATCACAACAGGAGCTGCTAGGAGTGTTTTGATAAGATTGGAGCTCTAATTCAATCTACAGCAATTAAGTAACAAGGGTAGTAAAGAAGGGCATAATTCAAATGTCCACTTCGCTTTGAATTAGATTTGTGAAAAGCAAATCTCACTAAATAAAATAATATGAATGGAATTTCAGGTCATTTTTCTAGCAGAGCGGCATCAAGTTCCACTGTGACTTTGGCTGTAATGTGTAAAGATAATGTTCCAATATTTGGTATGTGACTAGAGATTGATTGAAGTATTTAATGGCCTCAAGTATTTATAAGTGGAGGTATCCATTCCTTGCTGCTAAATTCCTTAGCGATAACTGCACTTCAAATTTCTGCTGCCAGCTTGAACAGTGAAATGTCAGTTCTAATTATTATCTATAATTATAATATTCTTTATCAACTACAGATAATCCTTACTTTAGTATGGAACAACTATATTTTCTCTATAATAGATGATAAATGAAAGAATGGAACAACTCATATTGGTCTCAGAGGCATATACTTCTAATCAGATTTGCTTCTGCTCAATACAACAGAAGATTAAGCAGATGTGTTATTGATTTAATTACAAATATTAAGTAATGTGTACATTATATA